>OMKZ01021610.1:4447-23031 GCA_900302535.1 Neoniphon sammara | reverse complement strand
AAGGCTTAACTATATAACTATATATATATCATTTATCGTATAGAATACACAAATTATGACAAAGATGTCACCTCTACTCTTCCCACTAAAATGTATACAAATAACATAATAATATCTACTAATTGCTAATAGGTTTGCTCAATTTTGGATTTTAAAAAATATTCTTTATTTATTGTTCAACAAAGCATTTAATTGTGGTGTGCTGCCTTTACACCTGTCTGGAATTATATAAAACCACACTGATCTGTAGAGGAAGAACCTTGTTCCAGCTAAGGGAAAATATACTGTATCTCTGTATCAAGAAAGGAAGAAAAACCTTTTCTGAAGCCTTTGGAACAGAAACAGTTCCTCTGTGAAGTCAAATTACCACAGTAGTGGGTTTGACTTGAATTCTAAATTTACTGTTCTGAAGCCATGCTCTCTGTGGTTTCTTAGCAGGTTCCTATTGAGCTGATGCAGACAGACTGAGGAAGTATTTGAATAGAGATTTATTTGTGTGCGTAGAGTAGAGAGCAACTGTTCAAGTGCCTCCTGAAGCGGTTGATAAACTCATGAGAGATTAAAGACCAGACTGGGACTAAATGCATGCTTTATATTTAATGTTTCACTGCTAGTTTTTTGTTGTAATATTTTAGTAAAAGTGGCTAGAGCCTAATGGGCATACATTGGGTCTGATAAACATTTCATAGGGCTTTGCTTGCTCTTCTGTCAGGATGCAGCCTCATTCCAAGGACACGTAGCGGTACATCTCATGAGTGCACTGTCAACACTGATCTCTGCTTCTGTTGCACTGCAGAGCACCAGTGGAGCCTCATTGAAATACAATAAATGACTGCTTTACTGACTTTCTACCGTGGAGTCTGGCATGGTAGGCATAGTACGAATGCAATAATGATGACATTAACCCCCTTTATTAACCAAAATGGGCCAAACTATGTGGTTCAGCCACCACAGTTAGGCTATTTGTCCTGATCCATTCGCCTTTAATTTAATCAAGTTTGTTAGTACTGAAGACTGATCAAAGATCACCGACCGGGTCCCTGTGATCATCACATTTATTATGATCTGAAAGGTAATAATGTGATACTTTATTGATTCTTGTTAGGGAATGGCCTTTTCTTTTTCCCTCCACAGAGCCGTCAGAGCACATTATCAGCGACAAAACAGCTAGAAGGGATTCGGTGTCTTGCTCAAGGACACTTAAGCAGGGCAGATGCTGGAACGTAAGTCCCCTTGTTTGAAGGGTAGTTCCCCTCCTCATGCATCCACCCTGCAGTCCGGAGTAAAGTGAAGCTGATCTTTAATCAGGATTTCTACCGAGATGCTCGATTAGCAGCCCAGATCTTTAGGTTCATGCTGTTGCATTCAGGTCTTCTCATTCAGCATTAGAGAGACTCTGCATGTCATCGCCTGTACAGATGTAAAACACAGTCTCATTATACATGTTCATATTTCTGAGATTATTGTCGTTATTGTTACTCTTGAACTTTTTTCATAAAGTGTCCTATACTGTAGTTTCCAATGCTCGATAGCCTCTATGAGCACTTACTGGTGGGAGGGGGTTGAATTCCAATTTCATATTCTTTATCTGAATTTATGTCTCCTGACCACTGTGTGTATTGTTTTTGAAAAGTTGTTCTATGCAATTATCATTGTTGCAAGTAATGTATTGCTTTGTTTTTGTTTTTTTCTTTTGTTTCTTTTTTGACACTCCGTACTTCATGTTATGTTCAATATGGTCATTCTTTTAATAAAAATTTAATATAAAGAAATCCAATGTAGCTGTTGTCTGACATAAAATACATCATACCATTGATTTCAGAAAGAATGATAAAACTCCTTGGAAATTGGAAAACCCATGTTGGCAATTAACATGTCAAGCGCACAGTGTAGTATCACTCTCTTCATTCATTCATACTGGAAAATCCACAAAGGCAGTCTTTTCCGCGCGAGAGAGCACATGTGGGGTTAAGGAATCAGTAGGTTGTTCTGATTTGGTAGCAAGAGGCCCATTATAGGATGGAAGGTGTGACAAAAAAAAAGATGACATCCTGTGAGAGCGGGCCTCTGCACCTCCATACACCCCTCCATTAGAGATTCACACTTTCCATGGTGTTCAGCTCCGCCACTTCATGACGTGAGACGCAGTAGTAGGCTTTGTAGTTGAGCTGAAATGAAAGAAGAAAATGTACAGCGCTGCAATGCATTGCATGTGATGCAATCAATGAAGTTTAAAAAAAAACTCAGTCATTATCTAGAATTAGTAGAAAGTTGCAACTTTAGTTGTAACTTCCTGTTGGTTGTATGAAATAGGTAAACTAGGTCAAAGGCTGAAACATGGGTGCACATGTTGAAAAGAAGCAGTTTTTTTTTTGTACATCTTGTGATGTCCTAGTTTTTAAAACTATGATGGGGGCCACAACCCAGTTACAACCCAGTTTGAACTAAAAAAACAAAATGGTTTTGTGTATTAGACACAGTGCACCTGATGTCGAGTTTATGTAGATCATTTGGGGGATTGACAGAGCAGCAGTGGTGGGGTTCAACACAGCAAACTGCTTTGCTAATGGTGATGATTTGTCTTGGTGTTACTGTACATTAATCAGACCTGGGCTGTTATCCAATAATATTGAATATCACAATATTTGCAGGTGGGTGCAATTCTTAAATGTGCAGTAATGATAGGAAACCCTTGTTCTTTTTGCTGTCTTTTCACTAAAGTGCTACTTCGATTTAACAGAGTCACAGAGCTAGAGTAAAATAAAGCCCAAAATATTGCGATAATATTGTATATTGCAATCTTTCAACAAGACAATATGGTGATATTAAATTTTGGATATCGCCCAAGCCAACATTAATATACTGAAGGGCAAATATTGATCCTCTGGAAGTTTCAATCACCACACAACTGCTGAGATTGGGCATTGTGGTGTAAGATTAGTGTTACCCATTGTAAATTCTGGGGTGCCAAGCACCTCAAAACTTAAAACTGTTATGATATCTACGTTTCTGGAAGTAAAACACTAATTTTCCACACTTTGTACTACAGAGATTGACAGTGCAGATTTCTTGTATGCAACTGAAACCATCCATTTCTCAGGAACAGCTACATTTTTTTTTCAGACATGTTCAGGTCTGATATGTGTGTGTGTGTCTGGATCTGTCTGTCTCCCTCTGTCTCTGATTAACCCAGGATTAAGGAGACAGGAAAAATGAGTTGAGGAGAAATATGTTGGATTGAATGTTAAAATTTCATTTTACTGCCCATACAACCCCGTTTACATCAATAAATACAACCAATCAAAACAGAAGTGACACTTTACATAACACAAAAAAATGATATAATAAATTATAGTTCAAGAATGTGGTCTTTTTTTGTAAAATCCATGAAAAAAAGTTTGATTATTGATCCAGCCATTTAACAGGTGGCTTTATCCTATTGCAGAGTGTTCTAAGTGGCTTTAAATCCTAGTCCTCCCTCTCCATGATAAAGAAAAAGGTCCCACTCCTTAGCTTACATCCATCCATATGATATTGTAAGAGTCCTACAGCTTGTACATTCCAAAGGTTGTGGCTCCTTCCTCATAGTCCACCAACGAGAGGTCTTGCACCCAGACGCTGAGCTGGTTCCCTGCCTCCAGTGAGATCACCTCTCCCTGGGTGGCTGTGCACAGGCCAATGCTGTTGCTCTCCAGGCTGCAGTAAGCCTTCATCACTTCCTTCTCCTCTGCCGTTTCACTTTCCCTGAGTCTGACCCTGCTGGCAAGAGGGATCTTGGGATTCCCCTTGGAGAAGGTAACCCTGGTGTAGACATAGTAGTCTCCAGGCTGCAGCACAGTCAGCCAGCTGGAGTGGAAGTAGTTGATGTTCCTACGAACTGAGCGGTCCATGTTCCACTGGAGAAATCCTGCCGCTGGTGAGAGAAGAGGAGAATTTTAAGTAGTATTAATAATGCTTAATATTTTTACTCAACTTGACTCTTACACTCCACGATATTTCATTGTGCCACGTTTTATTGGCACTGTCCGATGTTAATCATCAACTTAGCATTGACTTTATATCAGTTGGGTTTCACAATTGAGTCGGTTTTCATGTTTAAATCCATATTAACCTGTCCAATGTAAATACTCATCTTACCAACTTTGTATCATCTGTATTAGGTTTAGGGTTTGGGTTAGATGCTAAGATGATATTAAGTTGAGACTAAATTGATACTTAACATTGGACGCTCCAAATAAAGTGTTACCTTGAATTTGGGCTACTTATTATTACAAAGTTGTAAACTGTGATAGTTTCTTACATTTTTTGTCTGTTGGTGCATGTGATGGCTGCTTGACTACCATGCGTGCCATGGCATTGTGTAAAGTTCCTTCTGATGAGAGAAGTGCAGCTGAGGGAGAAAGCACAGATCTAGTCAGAAACACTGCTGAGGTTGGAGTAAAACTGTATGCAAAATACTATGAAAATACAGACACTATATATATATATATATATAAAGTCAAGAAGAAACCAAATACAAACATACTTTTTGCCTCATCCAGGGGGACTTTATCCTGTAGGCAAGAGATTGAGACAGTACAATATTAGCATCAGGCAGCACATTATGTTTTATGTATGTATGCATTACCACAAACCTTATTTATACATAAAATATTCTGTAATTTTAAATCATCTTGTATAAAATGTTTCCCCTGTGAGAGTAAGAAAGACACATTACTGACAATATCACACCTCACTTGTTTGTTCAAGAGTATTTCCTGCAGTGCAAGTGCAATTTCATATAACTCAAGGTGATATTTGACTCGCAAATATGAAATTGTGGAAACGACAAGAACATTTGAATACATCTATTACTTGCCTCACTCACATTGCCCATCCAAAAATTAAAATATTCCAGCTGCCAAATACAATTACTTCATATTTTAGAATGAAACAGGATTTGAAGCACTACAATTTTAGAAATAATTTGTTTTCTTTTTTTCTAAGTCATTTAAAGTAATTTCTTTTTTTTTCTCATTATCCACATACCTACAAAATCTAGTATTTGAACTTGTATTGGCTGCAAAAAACACAAGCAACAATACAACCATCTATCAATATAAATATAACCCCTGTCCCATTGACAAGAGTAAGTTGTTATTACCATTTTGCTAGTGTGGTACAGGCAGATGAATCCAACGAGAGACAGCACCAAATGCAGTGACACCAGCCCAACCAAGAACCTGATGAGAGACTTGCTGTGGCCAGGTGACGGGGCAAGGGCCGGTATGAGGACCGGGCCGGACCTGGTGGCGCGTGGAGGGACCGGTGGAGGGGCCAGGCTGGTCTGGTACGTGTTGATCATGGTGGAGAGAAATGGTGATACCTAGAGAGGCCTGGCACCCGTAACATCCCATGCGCTTCTGAGCAACTGCTCTCACAACCCAGATAGTTTTTCTCTTGCTACTTCCTGGAAGGTCTGAACTCTAAAGATATAATGCGGGGCATGTATGTATGAGAGATGTGCCAGTACATGTGACCTTTTGTTGGAAGGTGTGTTTGTGAGACACATCTTTGAGCATTTCTTACAAGTTCTCACCAGACCTGCACACCCTGCTATCCATCCTTGTATTATTAAAATTGATTATTATTATATAATTATTGCTCAGCTTTTTAATAAGATGTTAACAAAGCAACAATTCAGATTTTGGCCAATAAAGTCCCAATTCACATTTAAATTGGACAAAATCAAAAATGACTACACAATGCACAGGGCTTAAGTGTGTGCAATTTGTGCAACAGCTTCACACATTTTGTCACAGATGTTAAAATGAATGCTCTGAACATTTCTGAGAGCAAAGGTCAACAACCACAGCGATAGCAAAACCAAAAAACACACCAGGTATTATTTAGGGAACCATACCAGAAGCTGAATATGATACACATTTATTACACATTCATTCGAACGTGTGACACTTTAATGATTTGTAATAACTGGTTTAAAACATGGATAAAAATAGATGTAGTTAATTTAAGGTTAAGCAAAGGCTTATAACCTTTTTTAGCAAAAAACCCCATGCTAAAATTGGGATATTTCCGTGATCCCGATGTTTTAAAACACATTTTGTCTTATCTTTCACATTCTATTCCATTCAGGTCATTTCAATTCATTTCACTCGAATACAGGACAAGGTGACAAATCCATACTGTGATGGCAACCACAGCATATTTAAAGTTTGGTTGTGGTATGAAATTCTTTGAAACACCTCCCCCCCTCGCTTTGTTTTCCATTGTATCTGCAACCCCTGCTTATGTGGCACACACTAGCCACACACTGTTGCATAAATGGATTAGACAACTTAGTAGATGTGGCAGTCTCTTTTTCATATGACTGGTTTGCCTGTGTGGTTGCAGAATTACTCAGCTCAGGGATGGTTTCTGTTTCTATAAAAACCTGTGTCAGGCAGGCAGGCAGAGAGACAGAAAGACAGACAGGCAGGCAGGCAGAGAGACAGACAGGCAGGCAAATAGATAGATAGATAGATAGATAGATTCTCTCTCCATTAAAAATTATGATTGGAATTAATGACTGTTGCCTCATTAATCTAATCACTCTCTACTCACTCATACACATAACTTTGTGAAGTATGATCAAATAACTAGAAATAGCATAATTCAGCTCAGTGATACATTGTACTGCACTGTTTGCAATTTCATGCTGTTTAATAGATTTTCCAGTGTGTGATAAAACTGTTAAAAACTATGTAAAAACTAACATGCTGCACTGTAGAGACAGACAAGGCATCAGACCAGGGAAAACAAAAGAAATGACACAATGCCTTACAAAAAGGAAAATGATCAATATTTATTGTCAAAAAGAACATAATGAAAACATGATGCATTACAACTAAATGTGAATCCCAGTTCATCTTATGATGCAAAGCTTTCATGTGCGCTGTCTTTAAAAAAGCATTAATGTGCACTCTTCCAAACTAAGAAAACACTCACTGGCCTCACTGGACTGTTAGCAGTAACTATACATAATAATTGGTTGCAGTCTTTACACTTGTATGAAGGAGGCAGCTACAGACATCAAATCTTTATTTCTTTTCACAGAAAACCTTTTTTCCCCTAAATATGTGAAAAGCAAGGCTACTACAACACTCTAACTGATACTCATACACATGCAGACTTGCAAGCAACATGAGACAACATTCACCGATGCACAACTGCGGATGTAACTGTTGGCTTGCAGATTTTCATGTAGATAACATTTTTCATGGGGACATTTTGTTTAAATGGCTCACAGCTTCCCCTAGTGGTTCAAACACGGTAGTAGGCTGCACTCTTCAGAGCTGGAGAAATGCTTTTCAGCACAATCTTTTAGAACAGCCAAGAGAATTAACTCAATGAAGAAAATACCTCTATAATTACCAAAGGTGTTGGGAAGGATGGATGTGATCATAGTGCAATGATTTTACTAGCTCCAGTAGAGACTCATAATGGTGGAGAATGAAGTGTTCTTTTTTTTTTTTTTTGACCACACTTCAGCAAACGCTGACCACCAAAATGAAGACCTTGAGTATTTCAACTATTAACATGCTGTAACAGCCTGAGAGACAGATCACAATGCACTTCCCTGATTAAATTAACCCCCAGGTCTCTCCATTCTGTGAACCTCTGAAAGCTCTTTCCTCAGACAGTAACGTGTTTCCTATTCTACTGATTCAAGGACAGCACGCCTATGACTGTGCAGTGTCACAGAGAGACATTCAGCATGTTTCCTATAGCGGGTCGTTCTTCTCAAGTTCTCCTCATATCAGAATGAAAAACACTTGCATGGAAATATTTTAAATGTCAATTTCTTCTTTCTCTCATGAACATATGCAAATAAGCTGGGTGTTCACACTGTGACCTTTTCCAATTTTTTTTTTCTTTTTTCTTTTTGCTGCAACCAGCAGATAATTTTAGTCACTTTGTCCGTTGGCTGTAAGGTGTGGCCTGTCAGTCCTGCCACACGCAGCAGGATACAGAGACAACACCTACAAGTTTCTCAAGATGGTTCACTGGTGCTTTACCTCACTGGGTAGAGCGGTGGGTCTTCATGTGGGCGTTCTGGGTTTTCAGTCCCAAGGTTGGCAAATGAGTTAAACAGAGTTTGAGTCTTGAGCGCAGCACGCACAGAATAATTGCGTTGTGCTATTTGTCATAATCGATGCAAAAGATATCATTTTCCCACCAATATACTAAATAAAGAGCTATGCACAACACAAAAATGAATCTTTTAGTTTGATAACACTAATTGCTGCCCACAGTCAAGAACAGGCCTAAGTCACGGATAACTGTTAGGACTATTCATGAACGTCTTCATTAATTCCTGCACAATCTCAGCATGTATAGACCTACTTCAGGCTTCCACTTGGCTCAATGACCCCAGTAAGGGAACCTGCCCCAGTTCAGTAGTGGTTTATCACACATTAAAGGCTTGTTTGTCTGTCCTGGTCTAATTAAGCTGTGGAAGTCAATTATACTCAAACGTCTTGTGAAAACACTACATTCTGTCTGCAGCATGAACAGTGCGGGAGTTTTTACGAAGGCTGGAGGAGTGGAGCTCTTTGTCTACCAGGGACAGGCCCAGAAATTTTATTTTATTTTACTTTATGTATTTATTTTCTTTATCTTATTATAACAGTATTAAAATTTGTTGGGGTCATTTCCCTTTAATTAGTCTTTTTTTGGCTCTTTCTTTTTTATTTCATTAAACTGTAAATGTTACAGAGGTAAGATACCAAGCTATATTTGAACTAACATTTAAAACCCAAAGTCTTACTTTGAAGGGTTTACGGTTTTGAAGCACTAATCTGAGTGTTTACTGCACATGTGGCAGTTGCCTTGGTATCACATCTGTGGTGCCTGCTATCACTGCTTGAGTGGAACTAAACCACTGTTTGCTAATAAATATGTAAGTATAGATAGTTTTGTCCCTGATCTGACCAAAATTAATTTTAATTTCACACAAAGCATTCCGGACATTCACTGATTGGTAAATGCCACTTTTAGGCGTCAGCTTATAACCTACAGTAAACATTTATGTCTGTTAAGACCATTCTTAAATGTGTATACATGGCACTGCTATAACATTCATAATATTAAAGGGTTTATACTGATATTTTTCAAGTGTAAAATGAACATCAAGGTCTTCACAGACAGAGAGAAGGCAAACTTGAAGCCTATAGATTTTGGATTTAAGTGTAGATGACCATTTATTCCCTCCTACAGACCAAAAATCTTATGGAGTGTAATGGACAACGAGGGAGGGGGTGTGGCGGTCCTTCTGTGGGCCACAGTGCGGCATGTGTCCAGGGCTTCTGAGGATCTGAGGCTGTGTGGAGCTGAAGGAGGCACGTCTGTGGATGGGGAAGAGGCGAAAGAAGTGTGTCCCTGGAGTAGGGTGCTCCTCTCGGCTGCTCTGTTGATTGTTGATGCTATGAACAGACTGGGGCTCGCTGCTACACTTCATAAAGGCCACAAAGCATCTATAAAACTGCACAACAGAACAAAAACATTAGTATGTAATGCCAATTAACTTTAAACTTTAAAAAATTAATTAAAGTATATGAGTTCAAATTTTTTTCAGTATACACTATGCATCTCTCATTAGTCCCACCAGGACATTTAAGAGTCTTTTGTGGTCATTGTGTCCCCAAATTACTAATTATTTTGCATTTAGCATCAAAATTGAAAGAATGAATGAAAATGAAGAATTCTATCTTTCAAAAATACATAATTTTTGAAAGATTTTATTTGAATGGAAGAAAATAACAGCCTCCATCAAAAGAAAAAACAATGTTTATGAAATGTCTATGAAAAATGTCTATGAAAAAACAATATTTAAGACTAAATGACTATAAATTACGATTTTAAAAAAAGATAAATATTTAAAGCACAATTTAATAAAAGGACTACTTTTTCAAAAATTGAAACAAATAATATAATATTCTGACTTATCCTTACTCCCTTCGGTGCATGCTGAAGTTTTCAAATGTGCTATTTCTGGTTCAACTTCAGTTCCTAGGTCTGGTTTTTCATACTCCTCCAAATTCATTTTACTCTGATGCAGGATAACACTCTGTGCTGCTCCATGGATGTAAATAAAGTCACTCTCTCCTCCCCCTCAGCTTTATGGACAGGAACAGGTGGGCAGCCATAAGCATTTTACCACATCAGAAGCAACCCTGATTTGGATCACCACCCTCCGCACAGACCCCTCACCCTGCCCGTGGCCCTCACCTGGTTATTGAAGAACACGTAGATGACAGGGTTGACAACAGTGCTGAACTTGGCCAGGACAGATGGCACCACGCTGGCTGTGGGAGTGACCAGTCCAGACCTACCGAAGGTGGCCAGCAGGGCCATGATGCCATAGGGCATCCAGCACAGCAGGTAGCAGGACACCATGGATGACACCATCATCAAAATGTGCTGCTCTCGACGCTGAGCGGCCAGCAAGTTGATCTTACCCACCTGGGTACAAGGGGGAGAAGAGCAAGAGGTGAAGAAATAAAGGAGAGGAATAGAACATATTAGTATATTACTGCAACACAAACAGAAACAGTGTTTTGATAATTGTGTGACACCCAGTTATCCTTTAGTTGCCTTATGCACAATTATTTCAAAGTCACAGTAATGGTTCATCACCGTTATGCAGTGTGCTTGTGCATACATAACAATTATGATAAGGTTTGTATAGCACTTTTTTAAAGGGATGGTGAACTAAAATATGCAATTTTCATAAAGTGTTTTATTGCCATCATTGTGTATAGAAAACATCATTAAAGTGGAATCTGAAGTCTCTTCTGTGCAGACAGAGACCTATCATTTCATTTCTCCCAAAAATTATCAGCTTTGTTGGGGAATTTAAAGCTGCTTTCACACATAAGTGGACTTTGAGTGGACTGATCCATTCAGAACACAACCTTAGTTTTTATTCCTGCCGCCCCCATTTGATTGGCTCTTATAGATAAATACATTCTAATCCTGTTCTGAATTTATTCATTTTTAAAAATAATATATTCTTAATGAAAAAGAACAGATAAGAGAATTGATAAAGAACAGAACTGATAAGGAGTATCAATAAGATTTGTAATATCAATAAAATCCTAACAATACTCATCCCTATGTATAACATATAAGAGCATGTTTTGTTTTTTGAAGGTTTTTAAATTTTATTAGACATAATTGTTAACCACCATTTTCACATAAGATGCTTAATTCTCCAGGTATGGACAAAGATTCACACAAAGTAGGTGATCTGTCCTGAGGATGCAGACATCTATTGATGTGCTCTAACAGCTACAGTGTTAACAATGCCTATAAGTTTTAGTTTAATGTAGAAATTGATGAGTAAATGTTTTTCTAGTGCAGGGATATGTTAAATAAATATTCTTAAGACATCTTTCTTTATTTTATGTTCACTGCTATCTGTTAAAACTTAACTCTTTACTTTTTTTAACCCAAAGGTACTCAGCTTGAATGAAATATATAAAAAAGCAGGAAAATCTTAGATTTACAAGCTGAAACCAAAATGTTGTGCACCTCATTATTGACTTAAAACTTATGTTTAACTTTCTTTCCTTCTTTCTTTCCTTCTTTCTTTCTCTGTCTTTCCAACTTTCCTCCTTTGTTTCTTTAGGGAAATTGCCGCTTTATTGCCGCCATTTTCTCATTTCCGAGTCATCTGGTGAGGTCCTCTCTGACAGGGGTAAGACGCAAGATTTTGGTAAGTAATGACACAGAGGTAAGTAGCTTCTCACTTTTATCTTGCAAAGTGTCAGGGGGCAATAAAGAGGATTCGCCAGTTGACAAATGAAACCATAGCATGACATCTGCTGTCAATTACAGCAATGCTATCTTGACTGAAAATGCCAATGGGAACATCCCCCAGCAATGACATCTGTCAGGCTGACACTGCTGTAACAGTGGATATCAATTATGAGGATTGTAGTTATGCAGGTACTCAATAAACTCCAAGAGAAGGAAGGTCTACGACTTGGCAACAGGCTGAAGATGGCTCATTTACAATGGAGAGAACAAAAAATAAAAGTCCACTGGGAAACACAGCTCTTCAGCAGCAGTGTGGCAGACACTATGGAGTTCTGTGAACAAGGCTTGAAGTTGGAGGACTTCAAGGTTTAAGGTTGTGCTGCAACTGAGCAGTTTGTGTAGATGAAGCTCAATAGCCAGAATCCTCTCAGAAAAGGTCTCAAAGCCCTGATCAAGCCAACAACTAAAGACCGTGCTGAGACCATCCTGAAGCAGGCAGAAACCATACTCCATGGGTTGAAGGCCCAGTAATACAACAAGATAGTGCCACTTCATACAACAAAAAAAGAAGACTGGCATATATGTCTTCATTGCTAATGGCAGAAGTGCGCTCAGCTTCTACCATGACCTTGTTGAGAGGGCCAATGCACCATGCTGATGTATTCTGCCCTACAAACTGAGTCAGGACCACTTGGAGTTCTTCTTTGCTGCCATAAGAGCAAGGCGTCAGCACGATGACAACCCCAGTGCCAGACAGTTCAGCAGAACCTATAAATGCCTACTTGTGAGGCACCAAGTGAAAACGGGCACAGGCAACTGTTTGCTTTGAGACAACACTCACATTCTCCACTCAACACCTGCAGCTGTTCCAACTGCACTTCCATCCTGCAGAATGGAAGTGCAGTTTGTAGAAGTGGATGTGCCTGAGGATGGCATGATTCCTGACCCCCCAGATGTATTCAGCCTCTCTGAATACAAAGAAGCTGTCATAGCCACATCACAGGATTTGTGGTAAAGAAGATGAAAGAGAAAATAACCTGCTTGGCGGTATCTAGAAACCATCACCAGGCATGGTGTCTGTGTGTCTGACCACAGAGAAATGCATTCAGAGGAGGATCAAAACAAATGGAGGTCAGCCTTCATGTGGACATGGGATCACATCAACCATTGTCATTCAGGTTCTTGCCAGTGTTGCCAACTAATTTTCGGGAAAAGTTGCTACAGACAGGTCGATTTGTTGCTAAAAGTTGCTAAATGAGGCTGTGATGTCATTAAGCGATGACACAATTTCGTCGCGACGTAAAACTGCATCATTATGTAGAATACACAGAATACACATTACTCAAACTGACCGTCCATCTCGGCGGAAAAATATGATTTGATATTTGTTAGTTCAGATTTGTTTATTATCGCATATTTTTATGTGTAAAAGTAATATGAAGTAATACAAACACAACATATTTTATGATGTTTTTGTGTCATTTAAAGGGAAATGCATGCATTTTAATGTTTGAGTCACTTTTCAAAAGTTGCTAAAAGTTCAAAATAAATGTTAACAGCTGCTAAATTTGTTGCTAGGTGCTTTGGGAAAAAAAAGTTGCCAGGGTTGTCTGAAAAGTTGCTAAATCTAGCAACAGAATTGCTAAGTTGGCATCATTGGTTCTTGCAGATTGAGCTGAGAAAGATCTTTTCCCACATCTCCATATGTTTGACACACGTGTTGAAGTGAACCACATTCATGAATTGGTAAATATGGCCTCCTTGTGATATTGCCGTCAGATTTAGTCACTTTGCAAGAAGAGAAACTGAAATTGCAAAAGATCAAGGTGATTGATCAAGGTTTATGAGGAGTAATGTGAGGATATTTGTTGCCGTTACCAGTTACCACCAATTGTTCCTCTGCTGGTTTTGATTTACAGTCCATATGACCAGAACTGGATTCCAGCTAGAGAACACTCACTGCTGTGGCTGTTGGTTAAAATTAGATTTGACGTATCATACACCAGTCGTCACTGCATCTTTTTCAAAATCTTGGCTATTGTGATTCCCACCTCCTCGGATTTGATTTCACACTGACACACTGCAGTGGCTGCTCAGATGCTCCTCAGCGCACCTCACCAGTAAGTGACTAATCTCTGCCTAGTGAAGGAAGTCAGTCAGGAAGCAAAGCAGAACAAGACCCCCTGCCCTCTCTGTCGTAATACTGCACACTGCTTACTCACTCAATTAGACTTTGCCTTGTATTGCAAGCCATGTAGGCCATAAACTGTGTTATAGGCCTTCCCTCTTTCTCCTCAATCGCCAACCTTGTACTTACTATTTTGGTAACATTTCAATCATCAGTGAATGCCAATTTGCTTGACAGAATGTGTTCTGTGTTTCATGTTGCACATGGAGAAAGTCAGAGATGGATCTTCGCTGGATCATGCTATGAATGACTTTTTTTCCTTGATCCAGACAAGGGAAAGTGCATAATTCTGTTGAGGTTCAAGGATCACAGCAGGATTGTGTTCCCATCAATATTTTGGTACATGGAAAGTCTTTTGTTTGGTAATGAAAATGGGCATGTTTGGGCAGAACTGTGTGCAGTCAGTTCTGCAATACACAATTATAAAGGATAAATCCCACAGTTGTGTGTGAGACCATAAGGAGAAGCTTTGTAGATAGTATTGTGACTGGAATGTCAATGTGCTGCTGTCAGGCAGGGAAAAAAATATATAAATCCATGCTTGATCCACACTGATGCTGTTCATATAAATGTCATCTCTCCTTCTGATGTGTCAGTTTACGTCACCTGTAAGAAGCCAGCAGCAGGTTCCATGATCACCCAGTTTCTGAGAAAAGCCTAAGGCAAGGTTCTCAGTATGGAGGCAACTTGTAAACGACTGAAGCCCAATTCACCGGTTCAGTGCAGCGTGAGCGTGCAGAGACGCTCTTTGCTCCCACTCCCTCAGGAGCAGAGAGCTTGAAATGAATTCAGTCTCTTACATAATATTGGGTATCCAATAGTAACCGGCTGCTCCTACTATCTAAAAATACCTGCCAGGTGATTCATTCATAGAGTGATGGCAGCAAGGCGCACAGAGTGACCCTACCACCAATTCGAAGCTCTTAATGACCAATTACATGTGTGAATGTCAGGGTTATATAAGCCCCTCTCAGGTGGGGATGAGTCACTGAGATCGGAGAGGGGATCATTGCCCTGCTGAACGCAGCCTGAACCTGAGCCCCACACAAAAGACACTGCCCTCATTCCACACTCCTGCAGGATAAATCGATTGTAAGAGGGATAGTGGGATAATAATATATGTGGACCTTCACTGACAGAAAACTGAGAAGGTGAGTAATGACATGGAGTCTCACCAGATAACATGGATTTCTGAGATAGCTGCACTCTGGAAACACTTTCTGTCCATCAGAAAGTGAAATGTCTCAATACACTCTCATAAATGCAGCAAAACCATCCAAGGCTGATTTACCGTGAAAAGTTTTGATAAAGTAGTCAGAACATGACGGGAAAAATCTGTCAATTATTTTTTCCAAACTGTCTGGGGCACTGGGAACCACAGGTGAAGCATGAAGCAATGCTTCATGCACAGATGCAGAATAAACACCTTATTAGCATAGGACTGCATATTTCTTCATAATCACAGTACACACTTATTTAAATTCTTTCATTTAAATTCATCCCAAGGACCTTCATTCAAAACCTACCATAACTCTTAGCTGCCATCTACTGTTCACTTATTTCTCCTGTGCATTGCCCAGGGAGTGTGGACATGGAGGGCTATCATTTACACATGCACAGTCACGCACACACACGCACACACACACACACACACACACACACACAGACACACACACATGCACACACACATGCACACACACAGGCAAGCTCATTTCCTAGACTTTGTATTACACATGTCCTTTCAATTCATGTTTTTCATATCTGCTTTGTGTCCCTGTTTCTGCAGCACTTTGTAACAAAACCAGTTTGGTAAAATGCTCTATCAATGAATTAACCTGATTACTGTTTTAATTAAGAAGGACAAGATATTTCAGAATACTTTGCATAATATCAGCAAGATGCTATAGTAATATGATAACAAAAGTAGCTTGTAAAGGATGCTTTATTTTCAGTATCCTACATCTGTGGGTCTGGATGTGTTTGTTTTTAACAGTTGATATGTTTACAAAATATTATATAATATAATATATATGTTTTCTCAATAATCGGTTTAAATATTGTTTTGAAAAGTAATGCAAATACTAGTCTTAGGGATGTGTTGAAAATAACACGTCAAATGTAAATAATCATTATGAACTCACCCCCCTGATGGCAAACACGATTCGGCTGTACGAGTAGACCATGAGCAGGAGGGGCAGCACCAGGCAAAAGATGAAGAGACACAACACGTAAGAGACGCTGGTGGCCGAGCGCAGGTGCCACTGGACCGAGCATGAGGTACCGGGTCCCTCGGGCCCATAGCTGCTCCACCCCAGGAGGGGTGGCAAGGTCCAGAGCAGCGAATAGAGCCAGGAGCTGCCAACACACACCCAGGCCTTCCTGAAGTCTGAGATGTCAATCTGGGTGGAGCGCAGCACGGTGGTGTAGCGCTCATAGGAGAGAACAGACAGGGACACCAGGGACACGATCCCTTAGAGCGAGAGAGGGGGAGATAAAAGAGAGTGAACACATCAGGATATTTTATTCATTACCACAAGGAAACTCCCTCCATGGCAGGTCAGAAAACTGGGTCATCTACATATTACTTTTTTGCCTGGAGTTGGTACAACTGAAGGCAACATGGAGGCTTCAACCATTGGGCTTTGGATGAAGAGCATGGCCACCCTCCCAGCCACACCGCAAACCACCCAGCTTTATAACTCATGAAGGCTCCATTAAGCTATTTAGCACTGAGATATAGACTGAGATATAGATACAGTGTTGTCTGAATAAAAAGTTCAGTTGACACCGTTTATAAATGGTTACTTGTTTGCATTTTTAGGGAACCATGAGGCTAATGTGATCAATCTGATCAAGCAAAGCTATAGATTCATATGCATTCATTTGTAATACCTTACAATAGAGTTATTTTATTGTCCTGGGAAGGAAATTGGGGTTGCAGTCAGGTTTTCATAAGTTAAAAGACACCACATGAAGAACACATAACACAAAACACAGCCAAGGGTAACAGATGACATAAGATTTAAAATTGTGAGAGACGAGAATAGTAGTTATTAAAATGCCGTTCAACAGAGACAGTTGGACCCTGATTATTACTTCACTATCCTACTTATCCTACTATTTTGATTGACAAACTATGCCACAACACTAAAGATTAACGGATGGCATTATACTGAGTATGTTTTTGTGTGTGAAACCAATGCAGTAAAACAGCAGAGAAATTTTGCTGAAGGTGCACAATTTTGAAACAAGCACAGGACCACGTAACTCAGTAACAGCAGCAGAGCCTCCCACTTGAGATAACAGATGGCAAATGATTGGACAGCTGTTTTAATTAAGGCTCGTGTATCCCCTCCTCTGTGTGTGTGTGTGTGTATGTGTGTGTGTGTGTGTGTGTGTGTGCGTGCCCGCGCGCGCGCAGGGGCGAGGTGGTGAGCTTTAAGAAGTCAATGGAAAAAATAAACCAGGGTGGAAAGACTTAATCCATGACATGTTGGTCCTCCTTGCCTTGATACAGTTTAATATTATTGAATATCTTAGAAGTTTCTGCATCTTCGTTCATTAGTGAGGTAAATGGCAGCATTTATCATGATTTTATCATGAGTAACCCACATATCACCATATGTATTAGTGACATGAATCAGAGAATCCACTAAAAAGCTCAAAGTCCGAGGCACTTACATTGGGTGTGGAGTTTTAAAAGCCTTTCTTTCACTGAGGCTCCTAAAAAATCATTGACACCGACCTACGGCAATCTGCCAACTTAGTAATATAGTTGCACTTGTTTCAGAGCAGTTAACATTGCTCGCAAATGCATTGCATGCAAAAAAAAAAAAAAAGTGACCTTGTTTGAAACAAGTGGAAGGACCTGCCTTGTCCCGTTTTAAGAAAATGTTAGAAATAGCTAATGAAAATACAGTTTCACATTCAACGATAAAATCTTGTTTTTCTTAACACAAGTGAACAAATTGGGGTTAGTGAACGAACTTTCCACATTCATGAAGTTTTGCATTTGCTTTCATCACTCACCGAAGAGGGAGTTGGCGAAACCGTACCACTTGCAGCCGAAGTCTCCTATGAGCCATCTGCCGTGCAGGCTCGCGGCGAAACTGAAGGGAGTCCCGAAAACACACACGAGGATGTCGCTCACGCTGATGTTCAGCAGGATGAGGTTGATGGGCGTCCGGAGACAGCGGAACTTTGCGAAGATCAGCAGGACGAGGATGTTATTGAAGAAGCCCACCACTAAGATAAACCCGAGGCACACCGCCACTACCGTGTGGCCGGTCCGGCTCAGTCCGCCGGGGCCCTGGGGCACCAAGGAGTCGCGGACACTGGCATTGGTGCTTAAATTGGGGAGGGAGATGGCGCTGTCTATGGTACTGAAATTATAAGCTCGTATGTGGACAACCATAGCACCCTGAAAGAGGAGAGGGCTGGAGAGGACCCGGACAGAGGGAGGAGTAAAACAAAAAAAGGCGCTCACTCTGTTGATTAAAGTGTTTAACAGTCTCAGGTTGCGATGCAACACAGTTACTGACTTGTAAAATAACGGGGCGTCGAGTCTGCCCTGTGCTCTGCTTTATATTCTGTA
>OMKZ01021608.1:0-12295 GCA_900302535.1 Neoniphon sammara | reverse complement strand
CTTGACCCCCCCCCCCCAAAAAAAAAGACGAGCATGAAGTAAAGTTCAATGATGGTGAATATCTAGATAACTCAATTTCGACTTATCATTTCAAGCTCATAAACGTGTGACCCACAGTGCATTTGGGGTTCACATCCAACTGGAATCTATTTTTATGGCTTTGCCTGCTCCACTTTTTCTCCTTTGTTTCTGTCTGAATAAAATCAATAAAATGCAAAACATGTATCTGGGAGAGAAAAAAGAAAGAAAAAGTAACAGTTGGTCCGGAGCACTCCTGGAACTGTTGGCAGCGCTATCTTATTCCTCCACATGGGCTGTTGTTTTCCTGTCGGCTTATCGAGCAAAACTGACTCACTGTTCTCAGCTGAGTCAAATGAGTTTCAGTGACAGACGAGGTCTGTTCCATAAACAAAAGGGGCGAGAGGTGGTTTCCAATAGTGGAAAGCATTTTTATCTGAGCCCCATAGCATTACATTGATCTTATTACTATGCTTTCAACATTTCGACTGTAACTTTGATAGTAAATGGATGAAGGGCAGGGCGAACTGTAGCCAATCTTCACTGCAAAGACAATAACGGCAAAGGAGACAGAAAAGCTTCAGCATTCCCCAACAGTACATTGAATTGATATCCTTTCTAAGCGATAATATCAGCAAGAGGGAACGCGTGAGTGAAGATGGCACCTATGGTGCAGGAAGTGTTGCTCCCCTGTGTGGTATTTCACCTCAGGAAGTGCAGACTGAGCCACAGAGCAACAGTCTGACATGTCTGGGCCAGCGAGCTACGATGGAAACTAACAGTGATGAAACGGCTTTCAATCTCTCCTCCATGATCTCTAAGTGTGTCGGTTCCTCTGTCCTTTGTAAGCCTGGGGCAAGTGAACGCCTCGCCTTGGTTCAACTGATAAATGTAAAGAAATGTCAAGCATACAGTCATTAGTTGCCCTATATGGGAAAAAAACAGCAACTCAGTGTAACAACTGCCTCCTTGAATGAAATGACATAAACATGCTTGAAATGGGAATAAAGCGATTAGAAATTACGGTACCAATAGTCCTCAAAGCACCAGCTAGCATGGCTGCTTTATTGTTTCCCAACTCCCTTTGATGCACAAGGGCCTAAGCCATATCCAGCCAGATTCAAGGGTGAAAAACTGCTATTTTTGCCAAGTAGCATGGCCGGAATTCAACAGCCTTTGTTCTGCATGAGGAGAAATAAATGCCTTTGTGTTTTGTGGGAGATTGTGTTGCTAAACTCCGCAGACTGGCCCTTTAACCCCAGCAGCGCTGTTTCATTCGTCAGCATCACCGCTTCACCTGCAACAGGCTACCCAGAACACAACAATCACATGTCCAACACTGTGTGATGGGCTGCATCTCTTGTCTTTTCCACCCATATAGAAGCAGACTATTTGTATCAACTACAAACTCTCAAATTGCAGACATGACATTTTTGGAGTTCATAACAGCTGTAATGACGAGTCAACAGTTGGGAGGTCACCTTGCACACACAGATCTGTACCATTCTAAATTATTACTGTGATTATTTGAAAACATACCACCTTTAGTTGTGAGGCCAAAAGTTAAAGAGGATGTATCCCCATGTCCTGACATCTGAATATCAGAGCTAAAACCTAAGCAGATAATAGTAGATCATAAACCACATTGTGGCAAGCACCTGGACTGGGCTATACTGGATATAATCTGGTACCAATAATGAATTAAGGATCCATTTCAAATTAATACTAGACAACCACTGATGCTTATGGAGAACCATCTGTAGCTCTGAATTTTGAATATCTAAACAGTGTTTCAGGGAAGTCTACAAATCATTTATGTGCCACATAAACATGATATGGTTAATAATATACATGAAGTTAGGTGGAATAAAAGCATATGTTTATGATTAACACATTTCCCACTAAAACAAAGCTGTGTGACTGAGGGCAAAGCAGGTCTACTGTCAGTTGATTAAAAACAACGGCGCACCTGCCAAATGGAAAAATCCCTATGATATTGCTGTAATATTCCAAGAGAGACCTGAAGTGCATGAGGGGGAACTAAATCAAGAATTTATACTATTATGGTATTTCTCCAAAACTTCCATGGCATCTCTATAATATTTCTCTATTATTAAGATCATATTTATATAAACCTTTAGTGGGCCTGTGGTGCTCAACAGTGAGTTTACTGGGACAATATCATACTTTTTATTTTATTTTTTCTCTGATTTTCTCATGGTATCATAATGATATTCCTATGATATTCCTGAGAGAACTTGTAGTTTTGCTAGGAAATTCCCATAGTATCCTTCTCAAATTCACTATAGGATTATGTTTTATAGTAGTCTTTTGTAAAGGCTTGGGTTCACAGGAAGCTGTGAGCCAGTTTCCTGCACAATGTACACAGAGAAAGAGAGACAAAGAGGGGAGAAAGGGAGAGAAAAATGTCCATGGTGTAGTAGAGTAAAGGAGGCTAAAATGTCTTGAAATCTCCTTGTAAAGTTGGAGGCTGTGCGAATATGAAACAGATAAGGGGTCTGACTTGCAACTCAGAAATAAATCACATCATACATCAGCGTTAAGAGCACAAAAGTTATTTGAGACAGGTGCCCAGGGACTAGCTAGAGTCTTTAAGGGTTATCAAGTGGGTTTCCAGCAAAATGAAATAGTTTAGCTTAACAATTTAAGAACATTTGAGTTTCTTAAGTTTGTTTCATCCCCACTATTGAGACAACCATATTTTAAACAGTTATATAACTCTGTGTCAAGTCATATTTAATAAAAAAAAAATCTCAAGTGTGAGGTGAAAGCTTTTCAAACAGGGTGCGAGGTGTGATGTGCAGGCCTTGGTCTCAGAAAGTTTGGGACCCCCGCTGCAGTGAGCTATAGGACGCTTGCTGGCAGCCTCAAATACATTCTAGTCTGTACTATATCTCAGACCGGCCGTGCGGTGTGTGTAAAGAGCTGGAAACGTTACGAGGTGATAATGAGACTTTGAAAAGCGAGCCCGGCTTACCTGCGAGATGTCATAGCAGTCTTCGAAAGCTGTCAAGTTTCTTCAAACGAGCAAGGAAAGTTGAATTAAACAATAAACCTCCCCCTCCACCTTGTAGCTCCGCCGTGTTGCTTGTGAAGAGTGAGCGGTTCTGTTCAAGCGGCGAGTCAAGTCGCGCGCAGTAAAAAGCGCTGTTTCCGGTTTTTCCTTTCAAAATAAAACCCCCGTTTGAGGGTCTACGGTGCACAGTAAGGAACAGCTGTAGCCAGAAACTGGTAACAAGTTGAATCATGTGTTAAAGCCATAAAGCGATATTATGGCACTCTTTCAGGAAATACATCGCACCATATCACAGATAAAGCTTATGATCTATTTCACAGCTAATGTATAATCTACTGATTCTGCTGGATAGTTTAACTTTAGACTTTATGTTACTCTGTACACGCTTGTCCACTTTATTTTTTGAAATCGTGATACATTTTAAGACATTTCAGTATTTCATTTTCGGTATTTCAGTATCAATTAGTGGTTATTTTGTTACGCTACTCTTCAACACTTTTTCAAACTTAACAATTTTGCTCTTTTATTTCGAATGAAAATTCTGTTTTCCGGTCTTGTTGCGGCTAACTCTGGCGAACTTGATACAACTTGGTGAACAATGTTAAGCTCTATTCCCCGTTTCCATAGGGATATTCACTATAGCACACCAGGGGCTTCATAACCCTCCCATATCAAGGGCCCTCAAAAATATACACTGTCCAACATCTATGCCCGATTCTCTGTTCTCATTGGCTGCGTCTCGTTCTAATAGCCAATAATACCGCACAACAGATATTTTAAATATGATTGCCCTAACCTAAAATCACCACTCTGACCCGCTAAGTATGTGTCGCCTAGCAACCACTTTGTTTAGCCACTGTCCAGCTGCAAGGCATGACATTCAGTTATTAATTAACTATCACTGATTGAAGAATAAAAGATTTATTGAACATTTACATTCTCTGATTTCAGTACAACTGAGAGTTGGGCCTGCAGCCACTTTGGAAAAGCATTAAGTCAGCCGAAGCGGTGCTGGCTGATTAGTGTGTGTGGTTATCAGTGTGCACACACAGGCACAGTGATTGGAGATTAACGTGTGTTACTGCAGCAGCGTTTTTTTTCTTACCCAGGTGGCAGGTAGTCCCATTGAGATTATATGTCAAGGGAGAGAATGCAGCATCATAGCAAAAACAGAAGTCACATAAAAGACAGAACAAAGTAGAACAACTAATAGAGCTACAATACAGTCAAAGTCATTAAAAAGAGGAAAAAAAGTCTAATTTTCTCTGAAAGGTAATCGTCCAATATATTTTTCTACTGAATGAAATTAGAATGAATTAAAATGCTGCCTTGAAATTTGCCTACTTTGTCTCTATTTGCATAAGTATAACTATAGCCTTCATAGAGAGAGGTTGTCTGTTAGAAAATGAAGGCTGGTGCTCAACACTTTCAATTCATTACTGATTCTGTCCATTGGCTTCCTCTATTTTCAGCAACAATACGATATTAATGAATTTGTACAGCTTTTTCCTGTGCCATTGTACAGCACAGTTATTGTCTTGCGAGGGATAAAGGCAAATCTATCTCAGCCTGCCTCTCCACATCAGAGAGTCATGATGGGACAGCTTCGCGCACCATGAGAAAAGGGGTGGGAGGTGAGAGAGAGAGCGAGGCAGAGCGGGATTGACGTCACCAGCCTGTGGTTATCAGCAGAGGTTAATCTACTGGGGGATGGATGGGCTTATGCAATTGTCTGTGAGCCCACGGGCTTCTCGTCCATGGATTTGCTTTCCACTGATACTGTTTGACCCACCGTGCTGCCGCTACTGCAGCACACAGGCAAACACTGATCGAGTGGGAGTTTCTCCTTTCTGTGGAATGTCTGTTGTCAATGCAGATGTTGTTCTGTCTGTGCCAAGAGCAAAGGACTTCAGGCTGGATAGATGGGGTCTGAGAGTAGCCTTTGTTGTTTGGCTCTGGCATGCAGTTAAAATGATCCTGCTGCACAGTGAGAAGACAGCACCGTCTGATCAATACGTGGTAGAAATTGATGAAGAGAATGAGATAAAGCAGAATAGTGGAGTGGGTATACACTGAGCATTTAATACTTGGCCATTGAGGCAAAGTAATGTGTACAGACGGTTACAAGGGTGAAGGGCTCTAACAGAAAAGGCCATTTATTGAAGGGCTGGGATGCCCTTTGTGTATTTTGTGTTGTTTTCCACCATGATGGAAAGCTAGTTTTCTGCCAAAAATGTGTGTGTATGTGCACATTGTAGGAGGCTGCTCAGTGAATGAGCTCTCTCTGGCCTCTACATGTGTCTGAGGAAAAGGTCAATCAACCCTGTGTATTGGAGATTGTGTGTTTGGGCTTGTTACTAGTAGCTATTACCTTAAAGGAATACTCCAGCATTTGGGGCAAAATGCCCCTTTTCTTGCTTTCCCAAACTGAGACAAGATGTTTGATACCATTTTCACCTCCGTACATCCTCTGGTTCAGTTCCTATGGGTAGCATTTTGTGTTAGCTTAGCATAAAGACTTGAAGTCCACAGGAGTCATTAGCCTAGCTCAGTCAAAGTGAAAAAATAATCCTTACAGCAACTCTGAAGCTGTCTTGTTTACACAATGTTTCATGTGTATTTGAAATACATGTCTTGGAATATTTCTTAAAAAACAACTCTCATTAAAAAAAGGTGCATTTCATTACTGTGTAATACACATGATACATCGTGTAAATAAGACAGCTTCAGAGTTGCTAAGCTAACACAAAATGCTACCCATAGGAACCCAACCAGTGGACGCACACGTGAAAATGGTATCGAACATCTTGTCTCAGTCTTGGTAAGTCAGAAAAAGGTTATTTTGCTCAAAACGTTGGAATATTCCTTTAACTAGTCCCATTAAGGCCATAAATCAATGGTCAATTGACTACAGTGGGATACTAATCTTGAATAGTTTAATAACCTAAACCCTAAAGCATAACTGGGTGCTTTGGGAGTTGACATGCCAATTAGGAATGTATTGGGGAGCTGCATAGATGTAGCTAAATAGCTCTATAGTAAAGTGATTCATGAGAATTTGGTCAAAATCAATCTGTACAATGGGAAATGGTGGGAAAGTGGGGCTGGAGTTTTGCTTTAATGACTTTATTCATAAATGGTATTGGAGGGAATGAGGTACCCAAGAGGTTACCTATTTATGACTATTTAGAGAGCAGAGAAAAGTTCCCCAACTAGGCAACTGGAAACCAGGACACCCTATTTACCCTGAGGTGATTGGGTATAGGCTGACCTTTGATCCTTCTGCCCTGAGACTGGAAAATCCGCCGTCCAAAGATTTAAAAAAAAAAAAAAAAAAAAGAATTCTGGCAAGGGGCAAGAGAGACAAAGAGGACTTACATTGCGAGTGATGCAGCTGGACAGCCAGGGCCTTGTTATGTGCTGAGAGAAAGAGCTTTTATTACCACTAGGACATAAAAAGCAGTGAGAGAAGAACTCCTCATCTTTATTTCACCAAGGGAGCAGACATGCAGCAAGGTGTAAGTATGTTTTTTTTTTTTGGTTTAAAGGGAGACTGTCAGGGAAAAGTGCTTCTGTCACTGATGATGACATGTTCTTTTCTCGTGGTCTTGGAGCTGCGTTGGCTCGGCGTGCACGATCTGATGACATTTCATCTGGAGAGAGGGCCTGGGTTTGTTGCATAATTCATAAATCCACTTTGACCTTTGAACAAAACTGCAATCCCTAGCGTGTTTAAATTAAAAAGTAACACATCTTGAAATGTGCTCAACAACGCTGGCCTGGCTCACAGCCGCCTCTCTCAGAAGCCGCCGGCTGCCGGACAAACTTGAATGAAAATGAGCTTTTCCAGCGTCTTTGGTTCTGCGAAGTCCTCCGGCCTCCAAGAGGCGCCGTTTCACCCCAAACCATCTGAGCTCTCTCGCTCATTTGGGTGTCACTGATTACCCAAGCAGTGATCCTGCAGATCATTACTTGGTTCTATATTTGGATGTGGTACTTTGTTTTGATTTCAATTCCTAAAAACCCTTAATCAACCTACTTAAAGTTATTAGCTTGAAAATGATATTTCCCCAATAGGAGGCCTCACTGGGCCAAGCCATTATTTCATCTGCATCATTTCTTGGAGCTTTAATTAACACAACACAAGATGCAGTGTCCTTCTCTGTCATTAGCAAAGAATAAATTAAAGTCATTAACTCCCAGACTTCATGAAAATGCACAAGACTTGTTACAGTTTTGGGTTGTGCTGAATGATGTATAAAGCTTTTTAGACTTTTTTTTTTTTTTTTTTACATAGCTGTTTTGAAATTTCTTGAATTTCAGTCTTTCAATTAGTAGTATTGCACCAGGGATAGCTTTGGGTGATTTGAATAATAAGGAGTGAGTATTACTGCAGCCTGGTATTTATCCACAAATGGCAGTTATTGATGTACGTATTGGAGCGCTGATATAAATTGCTTTGGATGTGGAAAACCACTCAGTTCCAGTCCTGAACGGTTCAATCAACGGTGCAATGACAATGAAGCTAGAGCTGTCTGACCACAGTGGACTTCATTTTACAGCAATTACTGTATGTGAACCCGGAAATCTACAACCCTAGAAATACCCTTAGGTGCTTTCTGCCCATCACCTTCTCTTTCTATTATCCCTTTCCATTATCTGGGAGGCTGTACATCAGTGTGCTATCACAGATTTGGAGGTGGATAATGCCTCATTCCTGGAAATAGGGGACAGCAGCGACTGTTCACTGATAAATAATGATCTACCTCAGGGCAAAGGAAAAACATAAGGAACACAGTGCGCTAATTCTGTAGTTTTCTCCTTTAAGTTCACGGATGCAATCAATAACGCCAATGATTTCACGCGACGTCAGACGTGAAAATGTGAAGACAAATCATCGTAATCTCATTAACAGCTGATCTGCAAGACTCGGAAAGTCTCCGAGGAGAGAGCTGATGCAAGCTAATGAGTGGAATGAATCTGAATTAACTCGGCACGGTGAATGAATCGAGACGGTTGACAAGAGTGGGGTCCATTTGGTTGACACTTTATTTCATGGTGGTAGGAACACAAGACAAAGGTCATAAAGTTAGTAATGGTCAGGTCATGCCACTCTTACTCGGTGCACTGCCCTTTCAGGAGGTTTTGCGCAGTCAGACAGTAGTTTACAGAGGCCAGACATGGGGGGGGAATCCACATGTAGACATAAATAAGGAACGGAAAATAGATTCAAAAAACAGTAAATAGAAGATATTTTGTAAAAAGCCAGAGGAGACATTTCTGGAAGCCCCCTGGGATTTTTTTGTGTATGAGCATTATTACTAATATAATTATTATTATTATTATTATGTATTACTCATTTACATTAAGGGGATGAGGCTAATACACTGGCTAAAGTAAGAGTACGGAAACAGTTATATGGACGACGTCTTTGTCACCTCCGTAGGGTCCAAGGTGACCAGTTTTTAAGGCAATTCATAGTTTCCACCCTAACCATAGATTGCAATGGTCTTTACTCTTCTTGATTCCATGGGATTAGTCCGCAAAGTGCCCATCCAAGTGTACAGAAATGTCCCCTTCTTTAAGCGTTCCCTCTGGAACAGGTCAAATTCTTAGAGTAGAGTGGTGAAATAAGGCCAATCTGAGGTTAACAGACTGAATGCTGGAATTTAAGTATTGTCTTGCTACACAAAAAAGGGTTTCCTGGTCTGGTTTGGACACTCAGAGCTTGATTACACACTACACAGTCACACCTTTAGGGCTGCTCGTCCCTAATCCCTCCCCCATAGACAAAAGAATATCACTGTGTGTGGGTGAACAGACAAGTCAGACTTGGTTCCAGTGTATAATACTAAAAACATAAAACCTCCACAGATCACACATTGCTAAATTTACACTTAAAAATCGCAGGGCTGTACAAAACAGGTCGCTTGATGATTTAAGGAGGGAAAATAATTAAGAACTTAAAAAAGAAACTAGTACAAGACCATAGATACTCAACCACAAACAGGCATGAATTTGTCTTAGAATATTGCCAAGTATCTCATATCAAAACAAAAGTGTCTTTAAGTCAGTCATCGCAGCTTATTGTAGTTCAGCAAGGACAACTCCGTGTTGCATCAGTTCATTGAATGTTACAGATTTCTTGATAATACAAACCCATGCATTACTATGTAAATTCTCAAGTGGGATTATGCGCCTTTCTCTTTTTTTTTTTTTCTCCATTTTACGGCTGTTATGGCTTCAAGGTCACAACAACATCACATTGTCCCTCTCTCAAGAGCCGAAAACATTTCCCCCAGAATGCAAGGCGTCGCCTCCTGCTCCTGGGTTGAATATGAATAGAAATCAGAAAAGTCTCAGACAAAGTTTTTGAAGCTTGAAGATTCTTTTTTTTTTTTTTGTTGTTGTTGTTGACGACTGACTGTTGGTTGGCAGGACATCCCCTAGAGTTGTAGCACTCCCCATGACGAGATCCTCTCCTCGCCTCCTTTCTTTCTCCTTTTCTTCAGCCTTTGCTTTCAGCACCTCCGTAAGGTCAGCTATGGTAACAGCTCTTCCCCTTATGCACCGTTCAAGGTCCAGCAAAACTAACTGCTCCCAAAGAAAAAAACAAGACTTGAAAAGATACAGGGAAAAAAAAACAAAAAAACATTCTCGTAGCTCTGTAGTTTGTGAAATCACATCAGTGGAAAAAACAGAACCTTTTTTTTTTTTTTAAGTCAATGCCAAGCATATCCACTGACATGGATTCACCACAAAAACAGTGAACAGATCGGAAAAGGTTTTTGGAACAAAAACGTGAATAAAACAATATTTCCACTGAAAAAAACAAAACAAAACAAAACAGAATCAAACCAACACTGCAGAAGTGCATGCATCTAATAGTGGTCATCAAGTTCATCTGCTGATTGTAAAACAGAACGCACAATATTTGAGAAGCACAATTCTCCCAAGAGAAGATCCCATCTTATATATTCACAGTCTCAGGTATTATTTATATACTCTATATTTATTACATTTATTCATGTCTATGATTAATTTCTTGATTGATGACTAATGATGTGTGAGTCATTGTGGAATGCAGCGCTCTCTTCGTCTTGTCGGGCCGCAGTATCGGTGAGGCATATTTCAAAACTAAAGGCTCTGATAGGATTCAGATTGAGTGGAGAGTTTTCTTTTTTTTTTTTTTTTTTTTGCGCTGTAAGATGGGGGTTGATCGAGTGGTTTCAAAGGTGTACTTTCTCATCGTAGCAGCTTGACTGATATCTGAAAAGTCCCATTAGGAAAATACAGTGGGGCCACCGAGGCTGAACGCAAAGTTTCTTGACTGTGTGCGCCGGTTTGGCTGCAGCATCAAAGCACTGCATGAGCCCAGTGTCCTGCATCCAGCTCTCACAGATGGGGGGGAATGTATGTCTATATGTATGGATGTATAGGCCATGCTTGGGGAATGTGAACAATAGATATGGCACCAAGACAAGGCAGTAACCAGAGATCATCAACGAGGTCCACCAGTGTTCAAGTAATGAGCAAGGAACAAGAGCAGGCTTTTTTCTTTCTTTCTTTTTTTGTTGTTGTTGACATTTGTTTTAAAACAACAAAACTGACAAGAATAAAATACCTCTTATTCACAGAGACGACACACGCCTGCTTTTAGAGAGAGATGGAGGGACGGGGCAGAAGGGGACTATATTGTGAATGGAGGTTCAGGAAAAAAAAAAGCAAAAATATATAAAACAAACAAAAAAATTTTAAAACAACATATTCATTTTCTTTCCAATATAAAAAGCGATGAAAAGTATACAAAAATAGAAAATAATTACAGCAGGAGACACGGGCGCTATGGAGGGAGTGGATGGAAGGGGTTTTATGTTTCTCTTGATATTTCCTCTCTGCCAGGTTATTTGGCGGCAGAACAGTGTAATATTTTGGGGCTGTTTAAGGCGTCCTCCACCAGGTGGAGCTCCACGCCATCCACCACCACGTCCTTAATGCAGCCCACAAAGCCGGTGCTGTAGGCCTTGGGCAACCGACGGGCCACTCCCAGCTCCTCCAGGCCACCTGAGAGAAAGGAGAGAGAGGCGAAGGTTAGTGCTTACAATGGTAATATGACTACATTAAAGGAATACTCCAACGTTTTGGGCAAAATACCCTTTTACCAAGTTACCCAGACTGAGACAAGATGCTCAATACCATTTTCATCTCTGTACGTCCACTGGTTCGGTTTCTATGGGTGGCATTTTGTGTTAGCTTAGCATAAAGACTTGAAGTCTACAGGAGTCATTAGCCTAGCTCCGTCAAAGTGAAAAAATAAACCTTACAGCAACTCTAAAACTGTCTTATTTACACAATGTATCAGGTGTGTTACACGGTAATGAAATACACGTCTTGGAATTTAAAAAAACAAACAAAAAAAAACGAGTCGTTTTAGTGGAAGTTATATGTTTGGAACTATAACACTGAACACAAACATAAGGATACATGCGTTCAGCGGTTATAGTTCCAACCCTCTAACTTAAAAAGACTCTTAATTCCAAGATATGTATTTCAAATACACATGATACATTGTGTAAATAAGACAGCTTCGGAGTTGCTCTAGGTTTATTTTTTCAGTGTGACGGAGCTAGGCTAATGACTCCTGACTCTTTATGCTAAGCTACAACGAAATGCTACTCATAGGAGCTGAACCAGTGGATGTACAGAGGTGAAAATGGTATCGAACATCTTGTCTCAGTCTGGGTAAGTCAGAAAAAGAGTATTTTGCCCAAAATGTTGGAGTACTGCTTTAAACTGTGATCTCTCAAAAACTAAAGAAGGTCTCAAAAAGTCATCAAATCATATTAATAAATGATCATGTGGTGACCCATTTAAAGTCGAAATAAAATGTATAGTTCAAAGTATCAGTAGTAAGAGCTGAAAAAGGGATGGGTGTGAACAATATGCTTGTGCCCTGTTTTTCCACCGACCTCTATTGGTACCAGCAGCATTTTCCATGGAAATGTCAAGCGGTTTCATGACATCTTTCTTTATTTGAAGATATTTTAACAGATGAAGCATGCAAATTGGTCTAAACAAACTGACATAATTTGTTTTCAGTAATTAACCAAGTGAAGTGCTCCTGTCTAGCTTTTTCACAGCAGCCATTCTGACATTAAATAGTAGGGTAAACACAGGTGTTACTAATGACATTAAACAAGATTCCACCATTTACGTATAGAAGAGTCTTTCCAGTGTGCC
>OMKZ01021607.1:0-11108 GCA_900302535.1 Neoniphon sammara | reverse complement strand
AAAAGCGCGTAACGTGTTCCTTCTCAAAGTCACCACTTACACAACCGTGCATGTGGAATGAACATTCATGATTTCCTCCCCACCTTTCAGCCAAATGATGCTCTGCAAAAACCAGGAAGATGTCAAGAGGGTATTTCCTCATTTCTGGTGTCCTCTTGGTCAGCATCTCTCTTGGTGAGCATTCATGACAGCTGTAAACCCTCAAGTCGCTTTGCAAATGATACTGTTTAAAGGCTTCATCAGCCTTTTAAAATTTCCCAGTCCAAGGCAAAATGTGATAGATAAATTGCTCCAATGATCCCAATTAAAACTAGAGGAGTGCAATCAGTAGAGTGCAGATCTAAACCAGGTGTGTGTGGGGACACAGTGTCTATATTGTTTTGTGCCACAACTCATTGTAGGGAGGGTGAGAGGGGTTTTCCATGATGGCTTTGATTCAAAGACCTGAGAAGATTAGGCAAATTAGTCTGCTGATGTATGAAACAGCAATGGGTGTTTTATACTTATTTTTTTACTGTTGTAAAGCATCAGACTATTTAACCTATTTTAACCTACGCTTGTTGACAGATTCCATCAGCCTCTGAGACTGTTTACAGTGTTGCTCTCCTGTGTGTCTCCTGTGTTCTGTTGACTTTCTTCATCAGCAGTGTGTTTTACAAACTCACCCAGATAATACAATGCACATCCTGGATTTTGTCACTTGCAATCGGAGCCAACACAGCCATAATATGATAAAAAAAAAAAAAAAACCGATTAGGCTGATAGGTCCAATAGTATGGAAGGGAGAGAGAGAGCAAGCTGGACAATAAGTGGAGTGAGGGAGCGAAAGTAGCAAAAACAAACATTTTTCAAAGTTTTTGAATCACTGCAACCACAAGAGGTTCTTCCTCATAGAGTCATGACTGTGCACAAAAAAATTTAGGCCGATGGGCTCAGTAGTTTCTGAGATTAGCTGCAGACAGAAACACAGACAGACAGACAGACACACTGGAAAGAATCCAGGACCTGTGTTGTGTTATCTGGGCAAGTTTATAAAACACACTGCTGACAAAGAAAGTCAACAGAACACAGGGCAGGCACACAGGGAAACAACAAAGTAAAAGGTTGGCTGATGTAATCTGTCAACAAGCGGAGGTTAAAATAGGTTGGCCTGATGCTTCACAACTGTAAAAAATGAAGTGTAAAACAGCCGTCGCTTTTTCATATGTCAGTGGACTAATTTGCCTAATCTTCTCGGGTCTTTTGACGACGAACAAGATCAAAGCCATTGTGGAAAACCCCTCTCACCCTCTCTACAACCAGTTGTGGCACAATGCAATAACAGCTACTACTTTACATCAACATTGTATTCACACACACATCTGGCAGAGATCTCATGCAGTTATTATTATTATTTTCTCATGTACAATATGTAATGTTGCTTGTCTGCAGCTTCGTATTTGCCATATCATGTTGCTTTCTGGGCCAGGAGTCTCTTCATGTTTTTTTTTTTTTGTTATGTCATTGTTACTACCTGGCTAATTCATTCATTCATTCTCTATATCCATTTATTCCTGTTAATGATCATGGGGCACTGGAGCCTATCTCAACATGCACTGGGCAGAGAGCAGGGAAACACCCTGAGCAGGTCACATGTCCATCTCAGGATGTGGACAATTTAGAGACTTCAGTTCACCTGAGCTGCATGTGTTTAGCCTGTGGGAGGAAACTTCAACACCTGCAAGAAACCCATGCAAATGTGGAGAGAGCATGTAAACGCCACACAGAAAGAACTAGAACAGCCAGGGATGTGCTTGCCAGATCCTGTCCCTAGCAATGTTGCTATTAGAAGGCTCAATTATTTTGGCAGTCAGTAAGTAAGTCAGTGAGTCAGTGAGTTTCTAGGCCTTTGTCCCTAGCGGGTGTCCAGCAACCAGAGAGAATCAAAACCCCAGACCTACTTACTGTGAGGACATATTGCTAACCACTATACCAGGCTGAATTAAAGTTAAATATATAAGATGAAGGGAAAAAAGCATCTGGTATGAGATGAAACTGATATATCACTCACTGCCTTACTTACTTTCAGAAATAAGATCGTGAAGCCTCCTAGTGGCGACATTAAACATAGCTAGGGATGAGGTTCTGACAAGCATAGACCTGACTGTTCTAGTCTTATGTCACATTAGGACATTACATTTCTGTATTACATCAGCTGGTGGAGGTATGTGTAGTCAAAGTATAGATATAGCTGCATCTGAAATTGTGGCACCATGGTGTGATGGTTACACAGACCGTCCTGGAGCTGAGTGACCCCAAGTTTGATCACCTTGGATACCAAGTGTCCTGTGCCTTGTTGAAGTGTCCTTGAACATGATGCTAAATGACGAGTAACAAAAATACTAAATTTCTCTTGGATTAACTGAGTTAAAGAAGAAGAAGAAGAAGGAAGAAGAAAAAGAAATAGTTATATACAGAATACGGTAACATAGTAATCCTCTGTAAAATATAATGTATATTAAAACAACAAATTCCTCAAATCACCTGGCATTACCTTACCATGTCTACATAAACAGAAACACAGTTATCACAAACTGCAATTTATTAACCACACTGTCAACATCATCTAGGTAAAGAACTGTAGGTGAAAGCACAGGATTGCCTCACTGGGCAAAAGGTTGCTCTTAAAACAAGGAGAGCATGGTGTTAATTTCCAGGTACTCTGACTTGGACATTTTAGTGTAGTAGTAGACAGTGACACTGTGGAGACTGTCTGCATTCACATCTCTCTGTACTCAGAATAGGGCTGAACAATATGGTAAAATAAATTATATTGCTATAATTTTGATTGATACTGCAGTTGTGATATGATTCACAGTTTCAGTGGGAATACTAATTTTTGCTCTGTAATTTTAGCTTTCACTGAGAGAATGAACGTGATTTTTGCTGGGGTCAGTGTGAAACAAACATGGTTTCTTTAGAGGATACAGGGCATCTCTGTAGCACCATGATACTTATTTTTATTGCACAATAGCCAAATTGCAGCTCCTGCAATTTGGCTATTGTGCCTATATTGCCAGATTGTGATTTCAATTATGTTTTCATTAATTGTTCAGCCCTAACTCAAGGTAATACAAGCCACATAACCAGCTTAAACACAGCAGGGAAGTGATCGCTTATTACTCTCAAAGAAAAACATTATCATTCCAGTATTGTATCTCAAACAACCACAAGATATTGCTGCAGTCATATGTATTAACATGATGCATAATGCAGAAGTATATTGAGGCCTATTGCCACTTCCTGCAGCTTCACCTCTTTGACTGAGGTAATTATAGTATCGTTACTTCCTCCAATATTTATTTATTCTTCCTAGACAAACATGACCACTTTGACATTATAACAACATTAAATATATTTTACCATAACCTTTACTATTACTTACTTAATTTCCCCACAGGGATCAGTAAAGTATTCTGATTCTGATTGAAAGCTTGAATTCTATTTGTCTCACACACTGTGCCCATGATGGGCATGGTTAAAAAAAAACAAAAAAAACTTGGCATCAGGTATCAGTTTTCTCTGGCAAACTGTCAGGAAGGGAGGAGATTACTGGAAAATAATTACAGAGGATAACTTCCGTTATGATTTAGCACTATAAAAACAAATTTGACTTGACTTGACGGCATTATCAGCTCTGGTAAGCTCTGGTCCTCATTTTTAACTATAGAAATATAATGCACAATAAACTTAAATTGTTATCTAATGCCTAATTGTAGTAAAGGAATTTATTTATTTGTACATTTCCTGCTGCAGGGGCATTTGCTTATTCTCTGTGTAGAGAAAGGTATGGAGGCAAAAGGAGGACAGTTTTTCAATATCATTAATTATTGCGTGTAATGTAAAAAAAAAACAAAAAAACAGATGCCCAATGATATGCCTATTAACAGTGTACTTGTGGCTTGTGTGTGTGTGTGTGTGTGTCTGTGTGTGTATTAACAAGTAAATCGATGTTCCTAATATCCTTGAAAATCAGTTGACATAGTATTAACATCTCAACAGCTGGACCATTCGTATTTGGTTTCTGAGGCTGTATATCAAAGTGATATTAAGTAAAGAGGCTGAACAAACTCTGTGCAAGGTTAGCAGTGAATAATCACAACTTGACTAAACTATCACAGGGTGAGGAATATAAAAGACCTTTTTTAATATAGAAATTAAGTGGTATCCCCCTTTTGTTATTTTTTATTTTACAGTGTATTGCAATAGAAATGGGGGACATTTTCTTACTATCCTGCATCCTTTTGCTGGCTGTCGACTTATCTGCTGGTGAGTACATTGTTTGTCCTGCTCAGACAGGCCACAGTCACAATGTAATTTAATGATGCCACAAATTTCCATCTAATCTAATTGAGTACAGTCTGTATTGATTATGTTACTTTAACTAGAAACACATTTGTTGATTTAAGATCTAATCATTAAAATACAGTTAAATTGGCTTTTTATTTTAATGTTTTCCTTTCATTAGCTTTATTTAAATAACATGAACAGAGTTTAATTAAAGAGTTGAGTGGTTTAGTACAGCAAAATCTGATCTAGTAAATTTATTTAAGTTTATTTCTATTAATATAAGCCTTGCAACTTTCACTAATATTTTATATCATTTTACTAACATCAACCTTGTATATATTGTTGCTTGTACAAATAGTTCCATTCAACAGCTTTGATTAATAAGTAAGCTGCACAGCTCCTTTAAAATAAAAAAATAAAAAAATAAATTAAAAAAATTACTTAATTAATTACAACTTTTAAGGAAGGGCAATACAACCTTTGTAAAAAAAAAAAAAAATTAACAATAAAAATAAGAAATACAGCCTGATCACCCACAGAAATGGTGTAATTTTCAAGCCAACAATACAATCCTCAGTCTATGGAGTCTTATGCATGACCTGTTGGTCGTTTCAACTGTTTACCATTCAAAGTGCAACACACAGATCCTTGAAGCTTTTAACATTCAAAGTAGAATGATACAACTTTTTAAAACCTTGCTCAAGTCAATGTTACATCAATTTAAGTCGACTACAACCAGACATCATGGTAATTGGAACAGAAAATCTAAATCTTCATATTCAATTTCTGAACCTGACATTATGACAACCCTGAATGCAACTTAAGTTGCCTACAAGTGTCATTTAATGTACTGTATGTACACTGCTGTAGATGATCTCTTCCAGAGCAAAACTACAAGCCCAGAAATATTCAATCTTCAAAAATTTCAAAAAAACAAACAAACAAACAAACAAACAAACAAACAAAAAACATTTGCCATAAGTCAAAATTCACACTGATATACTATGCACAAAAATAAACATAGTAACATAGCATTAAAAATCCAGATCCACAATGCAGTCCTGTGCCCCCCCACCCCTTTTAACACTACATCCAACTTTCTGAACTTATTATTGAGGTTAATGCAAACTGAAAAGTAAGTAAGTTCAGTTTAATCAGTGGACAGTGTCTGTGTGCTGATAACAGGCAACGTCCAAATTTGATTTATCATTTTTTGCAATAATTATGTGTCCGAGTGCCAATATTGCCTGTGATAGAAAAAAATGAAATAAAATAAAAATCTGAACAGCATATACAAAATCATACAGTTGAGACAAAAACTTAAAAACATCTGGCAAAGGTTTAGACCAGCTCTGGGTCTCCGGTACAACAGCAAAACTGGAGCGATGTGTGACTGCAGCAGATTCAACAGGAGGCTTTTTTTTTTTTTAAACTTTGGATAAAGGTTATTTTATTAAAGCAACGCAAACTACCTCTACAAAGAGAGAACTGCCCCATTTGAGTGCTGAATGAATTTTAATACTTAAAGCATGTATTTCCAGCAAACAGCTACTTATTAAAGCAGCTGTTTTTTAAGTACACACAAATGGTTGAGAGGCACTTTAAATTGTTAAACTAGCAATTCAAATTGCACAATACAGCCTCTTTAAGGCTTTAAACATTCAAAATCAAACAATGCAGCCTTTTAAATGCTTTTAGAACTCAAAGTGAACAATACAAAGATCCAAAGTCAGATGTACATGTAGTTTCTGAGGGCATATGAATGACTTTCAGTCTTTTAATGATCCTTAACTCCAGAAGCTTGTTTTTGAGGAATTGTGCCATTCTTGACAACCTCTGTCCATTCAGATTGAGAAAGGTGTCCTGCAGGACTTCAAAAAAAGTAATTCAGCTCTTGGGGGGTAGCTTCAGTCCAAACAGTACATTAGTCCAAATAACAAAGCACAAGCGAGGGCAATGTTCTCCAAACCACTGAGCACCTCCACCCCCTCAGTCAGGACACCAATGTCTGCTGAACTCTGCGCACTCCCCCTGAACAATATACACTCCCATTACAGTCTGCTCCATGAAACTCTTTGCCTCAGTGTCTATGTCCTGCAAGGTAACATGCAAAAGGCCTGTAAAGGCCAATAATGTAATAAAAATCCAATAATGTCATGAACCAAAATCATGAACCAATAATGTAACAACATTTTTTTTCCAATAATATAATAACTTAGTAAGTTACTGGCCAGTGAATACAACATGCAACTGTTGAACTCAATTGTATTCCCATCTCGTTAAATTGTATTACTGTTTGGTTTAGGCAAGTTCCACATCAGGCTTTTCTCCTTGAGAAATAAATGAATTGAGTTTCACATAATTACATCAAAGACTGTGATTTAAGATAGCATTCAAAACACAGGCGTGTTTATATGCACACACTTCTCTTTGGAACTGCCATGGTTTTTCTGAACTCCAGTGCTGCCTCCACTGTCAACCACTAACCAATCCAGCTGATCTGAATTTTTTTTCTTGGGCGACAACAAAAGTATTAAAAGGGGAGAAATCATTACTTCTCTTGGCATGTTGAGAAATGTAATGTTTATCAGGGCAACTTACTGGTGTTAGGGCAAGCTGTGAGCAGAAGGGCAAAATGTGTCTTGTTTTGGTGAGTTAACAGCATAAAAATAAACCACACTGTGCTTACTGGGGCTGTCAGCATATTTGAGACACAATAATTGCATGAAGTGACTGAATTTGTGCTTTTACATTGTTTTTAATTCATGCTGCATTTATTTAGGGCATCGGGAAGATGACATTAGGCTGGTTGGTGGTGAGGCTTCCTCTGAGGGCCGTGTGGAGATCTACCACAATGGGGTTTGGGGGACTGTGTGTGATGACAGCTGGGACCTCGATGAAGCCAGAGTGGTGTGTCGCCAGCTCGGGTTCCGCGGTGCACTAGAATCCGTGGGATCGGCACATTTTGGCCAAGGTAATAAAGCTGTGATTAACTGTGACTAATGTAAAAAAGATAAAATAAAATTAATAAAAGCAGCAAGCATGCTATATCATGTATCCATTTCTGCACTCAGAAGCAACCCAGTAATCTTTCTGAGCAGCTCAGATGAACTCATATGTACTGAGTGCTGTGGCAATATTTGCTGTTATAGTATTGTAAATTATTAGGTTATAAATAATATTTGCTTATGAATTTGTGTCTCTTTAATTTGTCTTTTGTGATTGATATCTGCTGTTAGGGAGCGGCAAAATTTGGATGGATGATTTAAGGTGTGATGGGACAGAGACAAGGCTGTCTGAATGCAACTTCAGTGGCTGGGGGGACAATAACTGCTCTCCCTCTGAGGACGCTGGTGTTAGATGTGAAACCGGTAAGACAAGTTTAGAGCAAAATGCCTGCATCATCAACTTGAATCACTAGTGCTTGTTGAAATGATTCTAGCTATATTTGCTGCAAAATATAGCTAGAATATATAGCAAGTTTGACCTGTCCTGAATGCTTCACAGGGGGTGTGTTCCTCCAAAATGAATGAGTGGGACCCAAAAAAATGTTATGAAGGATGCTCAACAATGTGTGTTTGTTTTGAATTAAAAATCAACACTGTGTTGTCTGATGAATCAGATCCATTTCAATTATTTCGGAGAACAACATTCCCAGTGAAGCGTTCGTTTTTGCGGCAGAGAAAAGAGCTGACAGGTCAAACCTGGAGGAGCTATGACACTCACATGGAATAGCAAATAGACCTACCACTAAAAAGGTTTTTTTTAATATATTTGCATACTTACTTATGTTTACTTACTATGTTTCTGTTCTACTTTCTAAGCCTGTCAGTTTTCAGGAAAGATAAAGAACAGGCAAGAACACTGGTTTCTCTTTGGAGAAGAGAAGTAATAGTCATGGCTTAACACAGATGTGTTCACTTGACTAAAAATGGGCTGTTTTGATCTGGCAAAAAGTGAGGTCACTATATTTGAGAAACAATGATTGGATTTGGAGTGACTTAATTTGTTCTTGAATTAATTGATTTCTGCTGCATTTCTTCAGTGGGTCAGGAAGGTGACATTAGGCTGGCTGACGGTGAGCTTTCCTCTGAGGGCCGCGTGGAAGTCTACCACGATGGAGTTTGGGGGACTGTGTGTGATGATAGCTGGGACCTCAGTGAAGCCCAAGTGGTGTGTCGCCAGCTCGGGTTTTCTGGTGCAATAGAAGCTGTGGATGGAGCAGGATTTGGTGAAGGTAACTACACGCTGCCTGTCACCCTCCTGGAATAATAAAGGCCTATGCATGTACTGAGTACCGTAGTAATATTTGCTATTACAGTATAGATTGTTATGCTATTACTATAAATTAGTGACACTTTATTTGTGTTCTGTGATTGATGTCTGTTGTTAGGGAGCGGCAAGATTTGGATGGATGATTTAAGATGTGATGGGACAGAGACAAGGCTGTCTGAATGCGACTTCAATGACTGGGGGAACAATAACTGCTCTCCTTCTGAGGACGCTGGTGTTAGATGTATAAATGGTAAGTTCAACACAAATTTAGCCTTGTTGTACCATCAGCTTGACACACTAGTGCTTTGTAAAATTGCTTTCATACATAAAACACAAACAGAAACAAATGTGGAATCTTATGGGTGTGGAAGGCAGAGGACACACTCATGTTGATCTGCCAAGTGTGCAGGTACCTGACAGATGCAACCAATAATCCCTGTCCTAAACTCTGTGTCACTGATAGGCTCCATTTTCCATAGATTCAATTCAGTGAACGAAAAGATTGGATCGATGTCACAGAGTAGATAGGGCTACCATGTGGTTTCACAAAGTTTAAGTTCTTTTTTTTTTCTTTTTCTCATAATTGGCGGATCACACCTTTCTCAGTTGTGTTTGAAGGGTCCTCGCTTTTTTTTTTTTTACATGTGTTAATATAAACCAGTAGAAATATTGTTCTACCATTGGCTTGACAATGGCCATTCAATTTTTTTTTTTTGCAAAGACCATGCCCAAATTAGCTTTCAAATGCATCCCCATAACATCACAGAGCCTGGTGGGGAGGTTGGTCATGGATCAAAGCAGCACTAACTAACTTCTACTATCATTGGCTGAAAAGGATGTATCTTAGGACAACAAGGCAGTGTACAGTGGAGAAATCAATGTCATAAAGCTACAGGGATCAGATCTATGGCCTTTTAGTCATAAAGCAGTTCTTCTTTCTTGACAGCATATCTCACCACTCTGAATTTGATGTGTTTCAGATCAAAATGAAACGAGTAGCCATGAGAATCGCACGGATGTCAGCAAAAATGACACCACAGATGTCTGCCAGGATGTCAGCCATGAGTATCCTCTGGATCACAATTCAAGCCTCTCATTTCAGCTGGGGGAGCTGTTCGACAGTGGACGTGACTGTGACTTGGACATTGCTGTGATGGTGGACAACGGCACTGTAAAGACGATATGCGCTCACCGGCTCATCCTCTCTCTGAACTCTTTCTTAAATATCTCACAGGAAAACTTCAGCGGACTCAGCATTGATGTCACTTCTAACTGCAGTCAACATGTCACCAGCTTTGTCAGGTAAAAATGACCAGTTTTGTTAGGGATTTTTCATTTTCATTTTAAATGGGCCTGGCTGAATTGAGTAAATTATAAAATGTTTCAATATTAAAGAAGCACTTTCAACAAATCTATTTATGTATGCAGTTAGTTATTGCTGAACCTTACTAATAAAAATGTTCAAATTCCAGGTATCTCTACACACGACAAATTGAAATCACGCCATCCTCTGCCCAGTGTATTCATAAGATGGCATCTGACTGGGATGTGGAAGCTCTTCAGAGCGAGGCAGCAAATTATTTTGGCTGGTTTCTCCCAGAAGACCCAACTTTCCTCACTCAAAACTCTTTCTATGAGTACGCAGTTCTTACAGGTGATAAGGGTTTGCAGGAAACCTGTCTTCGCTATTTGGCTTGGAACTGTGAGGCACTGATCAGTTCACCAGCCTGGACCAGTCTTTCCCTGGACCTGGCCCAGGCCCTCCTGTCTCGCTCAGACCTGGTGGTGCCCAGTGAGACCTATGTCCTTAAAGGGCTGGAGAGCTGGATGGCAGCCCAACAGAATCAATCTATTGCTGAAACACTTTTGGAGCTCATCCGTTTCCCTATGATACCAGCTGAAGACTTATACAAACTTGATGACTCAAAGTACCAGGCCAGCAAGTTACAGGGTTTTCAGTTCAATGCCCTGCCCTATAGGATGCTGCTTGATGACCTGGCAGGAGAAGCTTACACATCCAGGATTTACACTGGCAGTCCATGGAGCTTTAACTTCAGTGCACAGGACATCAGTGATTACAAAGATTATGGGTTCTACACTCTTGGTGGCCGACGCCATGACAGCCTGAGGTCCACCTTCCAAACTCCTGCACTTAACAGTGCATATTTTGCCTTTCACAGCATACTCTGGAACACAACTGTATATATTAGTGATGAAGATTGCTCAGACAGCAGTGTCACGTGCCCTTCCCTGCCTGCTGTCAGTTTAGGGATCCAGGAAAGGCAGAGTGCTTTACCTGAATGGCTGGGGGAACGCATTATTTACAGTAACAGGCTTGTTGTTGCGTGTAAAGGGAGGTACGTGTTTCATGTTGAAGAATTCAGGGGGATTGATAATGAGAATCTGGCATTTGTTCCCAACAGCAGTGCAGGACAAGTCTATCCATGTCAGTCAAACCAGTTCTCTTACCAAGTGGTGGTTCGTCCTCAGTACACAACAGATTA
>OMKZ01021604.1:8432-20888 GCA_900302535.1 Neoniphon sammara | reverse complement strand
CGGGGAGGACGGGGTTGGAGAGGATGCTCCGCCCTGCGAGGAGACCACCTGAGGGCACAGAGGTCACTTTGTTCAGGGTTATATCAGAAATACCATCACATTACATTTAGTGGTAAAAAAAATGGGCCACATTTTCATGCAAATAAATGTCCATTTCACTCTTTGCTACTCACTGATATAGCAGAAATGAGGTTCAACCTGCATTCACCTCATGAAAGCATTAACATTTGTTTTATCTGAACACCTGGTGTCTGGTAGGTCTGTTTTAGGAAAAAATACTTTAGCATACAGGAGGTGAACAGCATGCATTTGGCTGCTGGTTTTATCCAGAGTGACTTACAGTGAGAGAAATGTAGAAATGTAGTAAAAGCTTGCAGAAAAAGCTGACGATAAAAACAAAATATTCCCTGAAATGACAGGAGGGGGTTTGGAAAAATAAAATAAAATGAGAGGTAAAGTGCAAGGTAGAGGCTTTTTCTTTCTGTTTTTTCTTTAGAAAGAGCAGAGGAGGCAGATGTGTGAAAGATGAGTTTTTGGCCTGTGACAAATGATGGGCAGCGACTTTGCTGTTGCGATTGAAGCACAAGGTCAGCTCGGGAACAGGCGGTGAGGCTTTTGCAAAATGTTTGCTGCATGAATTTAAGGAGAGTTTAAGGAGGTTTATCAGAGAGATATTTCAGGGTGTTGTGAAGGCTGCACATTTCACAGAGCTGGAATGAAAGGCATGAAGGCTCCGCGGTGCAGCTGACTCTGCACTCCCACCTCAGTGAAAAGAAAATTCTTCTCTACAGGGGACAAATAAAACATTTCATTGATAGTATTCATGAGCAGGTTTTCACATTTCTAGCTGAGGGAGTTAAAATGTCACAGAACTTCATGTGGTCTTGAACTCCTGGTCGTGATGCCATAACTCTGACCTCAACAGACCAGGACTGCATGTTCTGAGTCAGGAACATTTACCTGACTGTGATGAAGGTTCATGCTGGATCGTGTTTCCTTCATATCCTTTCTGACTCCAAATGGCCAAATCTGTCTCATCTTTAAAGTCAGAATTAAAAACTCACTTTTATAGACTTGCTTCTAACAGATTTCATTTATGGCTTTAATTCTGTTTTACTTTTTATTACCTTTCTGTTTTATTGTATCATTACTGTATATTTATGACTTGGCTTCAGTGTTTTATCTTGTTTTATATTATTTTATTGCATGAATATCACTTTGCAACTTTAAGGTTTAATAGCATATGTACATCACTTTGTCTTTTAAAATCACTGTAAATTTTTTTTTAAATGTCTGTATAAAGTAACTTTTATTATTATTATTATTATTATTATTATTATATGACATCAATAAAACTATAGTGTAGTTTTTATTTTTATTTATTTATTTATTTACCACCACTCCCATGTTTTCTGTGTATTTTTTTAGAAGTCAGTTTATACTTCTTGCCACAGTAGCACGTGATTGTGATTATTTACCATAAACACATGTGGCTGCAGTCCTCTGCACGCAGCATGCTGTAACTGCCCGGCCGATGAACTTCGTGATGTAAACACCAAAACATCATCAGAGGCGCCGCTGGTGCAGCTTCTGTTGTTTTTGAGTCACTCGTCTGCTGACGCACAGAGGCACACAATGGGTAAACAATTAAGACTATAGGGACTCTCAGCATGGGCACGTCTCCAGTCTCTCTCTGTGTGTGTGTGTGTGTGTGTGTGTGTGTGTGCGTGTGCATGTGTGTATACAGGCTAGCAGGCCAGCATGGGCATCACAGCTGATCAGCCTCAGGCCCAGCAGGTTCCTATTCCAACACAGTCAAACAAAACACACAGAAACATGCATGCATGTTCCCACACACACAAACACACACACATCCACTCCTGCCACTCCACCACCCATGGGCGCTTATTTGTTCATCTGGAGGTGAGCCCATGGCTGAGGCTGCTCAGTGAAGTGCCACACGGAGACTTGAAGCTGCCACTGTGGGCCGGTCAGCTGCCAGCTGCAGACAGACCATCCTGACTCATCTGCCCGCCTTACATAAGAAGAGTCCGAGCTGGACGGCTGCGCACTCTCTGTACCTCCTTTCATCCTCCCATCCAGCCTGGAGACATGGAGCACAAAGCGAGACCGACACAAAGAGAAGGGAAGACTGGACAAGATGTCCGAGATAGTCCATTACATAATTTGGAGGCTTTACGTAACGGTGGCACCAAGTCAGTCAGTCGGAACAGGCCTTTTTAGGGCTCCTTTCTCTCCCCGACTGTCTCGCTATTTCTTTTTAGGAGAAGATGGATGAGCGGATGGACGGATGGATGGATGGATAGATGGATTGTGTGCCACTGGCGATGCCCCAGAGCGGTACCTCTGTGACAAAGAGTGGCACAGATGGCGGCCCAGGGCTGGCCGGCGTTCAGGGTACCAAATGGCATGCCACAACAGGTCCAGATGGACTCAGGCACTCGGTTTTATTTTTGCCTTTGAATAGACGGGGATAAACAGTCAGAAAAAGAGAGAGGAATATAAAGAAAGGGAGGGAGAGAGTGAAAAACAGCGAGGCAGACAGACAGAAAGGCGGGCGGGCAGAGCAACAACAGTTTGCCTGAAGTGTGAAAAAGAAGGAAAGAGATCTGGAGGAGAAAGCAACAAGAGAAACAGATCGATCAAGCTAACTTTCCATCTGCCCGCTTTTGTGCGGCAATCTCAAAGAAATCAAGCAGCTGCATCTTTCAATGGCCATTGTCCCTTCAGCTTCAATCGCAAAACTCAGCCCAGTGCAGCGCGATCGAACTCTGCAGAGGCTGTGAGGAGGAAGCATGGCGTCGGGAAAACGGAGGAGGTTTAGCTGAGGGGCTGAGAGGAGCGCGCTTACGTAACGACAGAGCCTGCCTGCGAGTAAACTGCCTTGGCTCAGCGTGAGCCGCCAAGCTCAGCAGCTAACTCATCTTTTATTTTTTTTTATCTCCCTATGCTCCTTGCCTTCCTCAAAAGCCTTTTCACAAGGCTACTGTGAACATGTGGTTTAAATTTAGACCCTGTGAAAATAACAAGACTGGCACCGCTGGTAAACACAGGTACCGGCCACTTTGTGGTCCAGCTGTGATGGGGCGCCTGATAAAAATGAAGGACTTATTCTGTTTAACAAAACTTCATGTCAAAAACTATAGCATGTTGTCATCATTGGGTAAAAAAAATATTAAAAACTGTTTCTCTGCTGACAGAGGCCTGTCAGCCGATTTCTCCTGAGTCAAACCAGCAGTTCTGCTGAGGATTAAAAGCTACTTTCACATGTCCAATCAGAACACACCTCAGTTTTTATTCCTCCCGCCCCCTTTTGATCGACAGCTGATCTCCTCCAGATCCACTCAGCTTGTAAAACGAAACAGGAAGTGTTAGCTCAGCAGCACTGTGGCTGATTTTGTGCTGTTCCGGGATCGAAATCCACCATTTTCCCCAGGATTATTTTACCAAGCTAACGTTCTATCAGAAGAGGCGAGGGCTAGCAAAGCGCTTCAGTCTGATAGATGGAGCTGTGCCTCTTTAGCTAAAACTCCACTACTACAAGCCTCCAAAGTTTATCTCTTAAGCAAGTGAGATCTACAGCGATGTTAGCTAGGAAAACATTAGCTAACATGTTAGCTCTGAAAATGTTAGCTAACATGTTGTTGCGGTGCTAGTCAGAGCCGTAGCTCTTTCAGTTCCAACAAGCGGGATATTTTCACTTTGCTGGACAGTTGGTTGGTCTTACCAGGGTCCAGACAATATCGTTACCCTACAAAGGGAACTAAAGCCCACCCAGCCCTGCTGGGATAGAGCAGATTCTGACTTTTTTGGAACTCTCAAATCATGGGGAAGACAGTACTTGAGTAATATTAAAGAAGGAAAAAAAATCACATTTTTAATTGGGTTTACCATCCGTGTAAAAATGATATAAGAGAACCAGTAAAGGCAACACCCGGTCAAAGTAATTTGAAGCCTGGAAACAAGGACATAAGTGTCACCCTGTCCTCTTTCACGCTCCTTTACTTTTCACCCAGATAAAACCTCTGATAGTCGCCCAGAGTTCAAACCCGTAGGTAGAGAACTGTGTCAAACAGCGTTTACAGAGCGTAGGAGGGGGAGGAAAATGACTCCTTTGAGAAGATTAAACCAGGCCTGGGTCGCTCTTATTATGAAACATAATTGTCCAAAGGCTGGGAGTGATTGAGTGTTATTTCACAGATCGCCCCTCGAGGCGGCGTGATGAGGATAAGGGCTTCGTTTGAAATGGAGTGCTAAGAAAATATTTTCTTCTGCAGGAAATTAGTTGAGAAATGTACACATTTTTCAAGAAGAGACATCCTCTAGGAAGCAGGTCTTCTTGAAATTTCAATGTATAGGCAGACTGTTATAAATACTGCAGGTTTAGCCTTAACCCGTGACGCCCTTTGAGTTTGAGGCGATATGAAATCTGAGAATATTTTGTGTTTTGAAAGGAATTCCAAATGTTGAACAGCACTTAGCGGAAAATACTGGATCGTTTTTCAGCAAGGCACCTCTGAGCGGAAAACCTCAGTGAGGGACATCTGTCCAGTGTTGACATTTGGCGTCACACAACCTTTGAAAATAGCTCCGTGGTTTAAAGGTTACTCCAATCCATTCATTCGAGAAGGGAAATCCACTGCTCTCTAATGACCATTCATAAATTACTTCACATTCCCTGTGAGGGAAAATACAGAGGAGCTCATTCTATACTTAGACAAGCCATTCCCTCGCAATTAGCCTCTATCAGTGCAGACTCTCCATTGTAATCTCTGTAGTATAATTACAAATGAAAGCCTATTCTGAGGCGATGAAGAGTGACACTCAGGTTCACACTGTGTTTCTTATGCAAAAGCAGCTAAAAAAAATAAAGGGGAGACAGCTGACCCCAACACTGAGGGGAGAAAGTCTCTATACATCCACAAAGCAAAAGGTTCTTCCACAACCACAATGCTATACAGCAATATGCTTTAGTGATCCTCAGACTCATCTTTATAGTCGCTATGCAATTCCCTAAAGTCTCCTTTTGCCCTTCTCTCTGCACAATAATGAAGAATCCATTCCCAAACGCTGTATATCTATTTTGGGCATAAATTGCCTGAAGTCAATGTATATTAATAAAGTGTAAGGGTGAGTGGCACTTAGGTTTGTTTTGTTTTTTTTGTTTTTTTTGTGGAAGACTGGAATTTTAGTTGTATAAATACTTCTCAGAGGCAGAAATAATCTCTTTGGTTAAGTTAAACCTAAGTGGGCGGGGCAAAAGAGCCATAAATAAAAAATATAAATGGAAATGACCTCTTTCATTCAATCATGACAGTTGCGTTTTAGGCAACTGCTGTTAACCAATTACCCATTGCCTCTCTGACCCTGGCTGAGTTAGTTGGATGTGACATAAAGGGACTTTAAAAAGGTTGCAATTAAGCAACAACAGGTTTTGAATTAATTCCTCCACCTCTGGAGCAACATGCAGCTCTACTGGACTGAGACCAAATCTTTAACAAGAAAGTATAAACTCTTGCTTCCTTGAGACCAATAATAGTTTCTATTCAATATATTAAATGGATCCATTGTATCCATTAAAAAATGGATACCAGAATGGAACTCAACTGGGTTGTATTTATAGATTAAAGAAGAAACACACAGATGGACCCAGCAATATCCCTGATCACATTTTCATTGTTCAAAAACATCTATTCTTACTATACTTACCAGTGAACTTTTGACAACCTACAGCCTTCAAAACATCACAACAATAGTACCACCATGGAAAAGACTGATAAGAACCTAACATTTGTAAATGTTAAACTTTTCAAATGTCAAGCTACTGTATGTTCTTTATATTGACCTTATGGACACCAGCAGTTTTTGCTTTCGTCTTTCTATTTCTGGTTGCTGGGCTTCATAGCAAAGATATTAGCTAGCGTGGATAAATCATCAACCAAATAAACAAGCATATATGGGCAAAACTGAGTACGTACCTCATTGTCCTTATAATAAAAATCAATGTAAAGAAAAGAAGAAAAAAAAGTGACTTGCATTTTTTTCATTAAAAACTGACAGACATGGAAAGCTGACAGATCTATAGATTTTGTGCTGGAAGTGGATAGATGAAATGAGCAAGACATGGTGGCAAACATGCTGCCTACAAACAAACCATGGATACAAGTGCCCACTTTCTTAATAAGTTACTTATAAGCCAGCTACAGGCTAAAAGACTATGCATTTTCAAGGTTAATTTATGGTTTAGACTGATAAGTTACCAGTAAATATGAAAATTGATATGCTTCAGTGTATGATAGTCCAATCAATGTGTGAACATGACCATCTACCTCCCAAAGCCAGAAATCAGAGAACTAAGAATTGAACCCGAGACATCTTCGATATTTTCAGTCTGGAGCTGCTCTGTAGGAAGCTAACTGGGAAAGATGCTAAAGGCTGTGAGGAGGTCTTTGTGGTGTATGGTGTACCGTCTGAAGTTCGGTGCTGATGCTACTGCTGAAGCCAAACTCAAACTGTCATCAGGTCAGTGAAATAAGTCTCTCCACTGTCTGCACAGCTGCTCCATGTTTTTACATCTTCAGGCTTCACCAGACTGAGTCTCTGGCTTCTGGATTTGGGAGAAGATTGAACATGTTAAGAAACTAGACCGCTGGAATAACCCATGAATTATTAAGTTGACGTGGTGTTTCTCACAGATGAGGCATAAGTAGGGCACATTGCAGCAGTGAGACTGGGGGCTGCTGGGAGTTTTAAGGTGGAATGCAGTCTGTCTCAGCAGGACACACTGTACTGTACTGTACTGTACTGTACTGTACTGCTGCCTCCCCTTCCCCTCTGTCCTGTCTCAACCCTGTACTGATCGCAGGAATGTGTGTGCGTGTGTGTGTGTGTGTGTACACCCATACATAGCTGTCTTCAGCCTGTGGGATGGTGATGTTATGTTTTGCCCTGCCCATTTCTTGTGGAGTCAAGAGGAAGTCTGGCATACTTTACTCACACCCTGACAATGCTGGGACCCAACACACACACACACACACACACACACACACACACACACACACATCCTTGCACTTCTATCCTTGTGAGGACATCACAAGGATAGAAGTACAAGAACACACACACACACACACAATACACATATGCTATATTCAAACACACACTGGGGTTCAGCAAATGTGGAATTTTAAAGGCCAATCCTATTTATAGACTGAGATGCCAATAGCTGTTATTTTGTGCCGGTGTTCAGTGTATCCTTGGAAATATGTTTTTGTCTTGTCAGGGTGGAAAAGCCTCTGAAAGAGAATTTAGACCGTCATAAGACACTTAAGGTGCTTTCACACCTGATATATTGAGCTCAACTGAATCGAGCTCTGGTGCGTTTGTCTCCTAGGTTCGGTTCATTGTGGCAGGTGAACATGAATTCGGGTACAAACCAGATTTTCTTCCACTGACCTTGGATATAAACTCCAAAGGAGTATAATGAATGTCAGAGTTAAATATGTAGCTGGTAATTAATTTTCCTTTTCTGACAAGTCCCACTTTGTACCAGATTTTGGTCATTATAATCTTCGGTTCATTTCCATCTGGTAGTGTGTGAAACCCGCCTGTGCACAAAATGGCAGCAATGTAGGCTAAAAACATGAAAGCTGATTTGAAAACTCAAGCAAACCAGATCTGAAACCGTCCACTGAAACCCAGACCACAGAAATACTTTGAGGGTTAGGAGCTCTAAAAGGCAGAGTGACTACCTTCACCTGTTCAGTGGTTGGGAAACTCTGGGGAGTTTTTAAATGAGTCAATTTACAGAGAATATCATTTTACAATTAAATGAATAAACGAAGGCTTTACAGGCTGTTTTTCTGCAGCTGCGGCCATGAGAAGCTTCCATCATTTGGAGGCAAATATCTGGGATTGAATGAAAGGCTCCATATGTGAACCCTAACACATTAATGAACACTGCTGCATGTACACAGACTAAAGCCCTGCACACAGGACCAACACACACACAAATACATGCACCATGTCAAAACCCAACAATGGTAATAGTGCAGCTGAAATGCTCTCAGCAAAGCACATTAACACCCATCCTGTTCCTCTCCTCATAGGGGAGAATTTGTCACACCTAACTGCATGCTGAAATTTGAAAAATAAATAAATAAATAAATAAAAATAGACCATGATTTAAGACTGCATGATTCACTACACCAATCCCTCATATTGGCACACATCTAATCAACCAAACAACACGTATCTCCATAAAATTTCTACCTCTAAAACTGGATCAAATCTGGAGCCAAATCTTTATTTTCTTTCACCAACACACACCCAGGGAATGCTGATCAGTTTAAAAGTTCACATGAAGCTAAAACACAAAGGACAAGAAGAAAAAACATTCTGGATCATATTTAGGGGATGTTGTTTTTGTTTATGTGGTAAAGACGGATAAAAGACAGTTAAGCAGATTGTTTTCAACAGGCAAGTTAAAATCTGCTCAAAGTGATGAAACACTAAGCAGAGCAACGTGCCACTGTCACATGTCCCGTGGAAAAAAAAGAGTCACTCTCCTGAATTAATTAGAATTGGAGTTTTTCCAAATGCAAACAAAGCTGGTCTGAAGTGTGTATGTTTAGGTCTACGGGACATCTGGAAAAAAAAACTCCATCTATCATAAAAGACACAAACAAGAAAAGAGTAAACATGTCATTCCCTACAGCTGATGCAGTGGTAGTGTGTAATGCTAAAGCAAAGTAGAAATATAGAATATTATGGATTTATCTCGTCCACAGCTGCTGCTGTGAGCATGATAACTTTCATGTAAATATTTTCAAATTTGCTGTGCACATTCATGAACCCCAAAGGAAGAAGAGCCTTGTTGATTTTTTTGACCTCCTGACCTTTCCTCGAGCAGCAGCATCAGGCCAAACTTTCAATTTGTGAACACGATAATGTAACACTGTTAGCAAACAGCAAAAGAGGATGTGGTAGACGCTTTGCATTGTGGGGCAGATTAGGAGGACTAAATGATCTCATTAATAGGGGCAGACACGGTTCATTGAGTCCTGATCTGAACCAGATCAGGGACAAAGTCACAAGGTGTCGCTGAGGATTCAGGTCGTTCTGGGAACAAACCCCACTGCTGCTGTTGTTCATCGACGGCATGTGTGTGGCTTTGAAAATGGAGAAACAAATGGAGAAACAGAACAATGAGATGCATTATTCCCCAATATATTATGAAAATCTGATCAGTGGAATCCAAAATATTTTGTGTGATATATAAAGAAAAGAACGGGCCAATCTGTGCAATTTTAAAAATGTTACAACTGAACAACACAATGTGTGCTGTCTGTCTCCCCCAATAAGGTGCCAAGTTCTTTTCATTTTTTTTCCTGTAGGCTCCATAATTATGCATTCACACTGCTGCAAACTATGGGCAGAACTGTATATCATGATCCTGTGGCTCCCACATGATAAGACCAAACTGATCAGGCATGGATATCAATTATAATATTACGACATCAGCTTTCATTTGGGTCTTTTATAGTTCATGTGTACAGATAACTTGGATATGCGTGAAATGCAGTGAAGCACTGAGAATGAATCAATGAATCCTCTCGCTGAAATAAACGAACTTCACATTTAATGCATTACATGTGATTGTGATGTAAGACCGAATGCTAAAGAGGTCGAAATGATGAGATGTCCTCCAGAGTAGGTTAAGCCCTGGTAAGTTACATAATACTCAGTCTTTATAGGTCAGAGCCCTATAGAGAAAGACCAAGGGTCGGACAAGAGGATGATCCTTCTGGATTACCTCCCACTCAAAGACCACAGTCTGGGTCTGCAGATAAAGACTGTATGTGTTTATGTAAAAAAAAAAAAAAAACACTTAAATCACGGGAGATCAGTAAACAAAAACATCCAATTCACTTCAGTTTAGATGTTAAAGATTTGTACTATTTGCCAAATCTGTAAGTCCAAACTTCAGTCCAGAGAACGTTGGACTCCTCATTAGATCTTTTTCTTCTCTTGTTCTTTACAGGCCGTCTGGGCACTGAACTTCTCTCTAAACGACTCCTCAGCCTTGACGAAGCTCCCCTGTTTCCTTGGACTTCTGGATGTACTGGATAGAGAGAAATTTTGAGGTTTCTGTTCACACCTTTGAAAGGCCCTTGGAATATGTTTCCCCAGGGACAGAGTGAAGATGTAAAACAAGTGGTTGGTGAAAAATGCCAGCCACGCTATTGTAGAGCCTTGTGCAAATCATTGGGACGGTTAATGAGTTCCCTGTTCCAATTCAGATGGACGGTGGGCGGTTTTTATAACAATCAGGGACATTCTTCCAGGCTTTTTACTCTCTTTTTATTGTACGTGGCAAAAGCTTGGGAACGACACCCTGTTTACACCAATTCACATGCTCAGAGCAACCTCAGTTGTTAAGTGCCTTCAGCAAGTTGACAGTACGTGTTGATTCTCATTCACTATCCTCACAGAGATTTAGCCTGCTGACCTTCTGCTGACCTCTTGACTTAAAGCCAACCTCACCAGTTAAGGAGTCAATGACCAGCAGTGCAGAGGGCAGGAGGACTTGGATTTCCAGCTTCAGTATGTGAACATGAGCTAAAAAAATGTTTGTGTAGGGCAAAGACAACACTGCTGAAAGGTTTTAGCATTGATACAGGCTTGATGTCATGACAAAACAAGCCTTACACAACAGGAATTTGCCTTGATCAGACGCTTCATCAAGTCAAGACCTGATGGGAATAAAATATAAGAAAATCCATGTCATCATATTATGTCGGTCTGATCATCTACTCGATTGCTGAGATAAACCGTTTAATTACAGATACGGTAACAGAGGCCGGTCATGGAAATGGAGAGACGAGGGACAACAAAACTAAGATTGCAACATTATTGCGTCTTTGATCCTGAAGTAAACAAATAGAAAATACCTCTGTGCAGAGGCAGGGTGTTGTACTGTACTGTAGGGAAAGAAGATCATTTCATGGAATACCGAGCACAGTGAGCCATCATGTTTTATCTAGGAGAAAGATTCATTTCATTGTCACTCTTCCAACATGGTGGCATGCCACTCGTACCCACTGGACATCACTCCCTAAACGATTCTCTAATTGAGAATCTGTATTCTGCAATCTACATTTGTCATACTTTATCTCTCTCTCTTGCTTGCTCACCGGGGAACGACATCCTGACAAGTTCACTGTGGAAAGCCAGGGGGACGTTTCAGCTTCTCCACGGGGAGAATAATTAGCCTCATCTTCCTCCGTTCTGTCTCCCTCGATCCTTCTCTCATGCCTGTGGCGATGTGTGTAAATTAGCTGCTTTCTATATCGGCGTGACTGGGGTCCTCTGCCAGAAAAGCTCCTCCACGCCTCGCCTGCATAACGAGAGTTCAGCTTTTGTTCTGCGAAGGAGTCACATGCGGGTGCGCCCCAGTTTTCCAGCATCCTCAATGTCAACCTCAAAGAAAACCAACAAGTCTTACATGTAATCCCAATGGGGCAGTATCCAGGAAGTCAGAGGAGCAGGGTTGTGTTCTGAAAATGTGGGTGGGCCGTTGAGCAAATCATTTAAAGAAAAAAAATCACCCTAAAACACTTTTACACTATTAACAAACAGCTAATATGATGTACTTTGCATTTCTGGGACCATTTTGTTATTTGTTTTTTTCTTATTATGGATAACTGGCCGAACGTAGAAGATGTGACGTCACGTCTGGATATTTCTAGCAGTTCCAGTGGAGTAGAAAATGTTCCAGCGATGTAACACAAACATCAGGTTTTGGTGTCAGTCCCTCACAATCAAAGAGCGAGGGCTTCTCTCTACATTCAACAACGACGTTCAACAATCATAACAGGAGAAATCCATCACTGAGACCACTTTCTCCACCACAGGAGCTGCAGATGGACCAGACTGGAATGCAGCCATAGCGTCCATCTTTGTGGATATGCCAAAAGGGCATTCTGGGAAATGAAGGAAATCATTAACCAAAGAAGTAGAGGAGACAGGTTGAGGGAAAGTGAGACCAACAAAGAAGTAATTTACAAGCCTTCGACATAAAGTAACTGCTGGCAGGTCCTGAACATCACAGATCGTCTAACAGTGTTTGTGTATCTGAGGGTGGATTGCTCCTTTAATCTCCTGCAGAGCTGCTCAGTGGTCACCAGCAGAAATCTGTGACTGTACTAAACACTTCCTGTGTGTGAATGTGAAGCAGGGCATGGCTGAAAAGAGCACACACACACACACACACACACACACACACACACACGCTCAGTCAACACAGCCCGGTTAGATAAAGGATGAAAGAGACAACACTGGCATTTCTTTTTGCAGTGAACCAAGCCGACTGTCAGAACAGGTTGACGTCTGCGCCACCGGGAGGGAAGGCGGTTGTCAGGGTCGACACCGGCGGAG
>OMKZ01021603.1:0-11180 GCA_900302535.1 Neoniphon sammara | reverse complement strand
AGGAAGCATCTAGAATGTAAAAAAATGGTCTTAACTTTGAGGAACACAAAATGCTACACAGAGCAACTTTAAGTTCAATTAATAGATTCTATAATTACACTTAAACAATAGAGCTGATTTGAACTAATAACAAAAAATTCAATTTTGGTGAGTATTCTAAAAAATGTTTTAAGTGTGCCAAACTGCAAAATCCTGAACTGATGTTCCATACTCCGAATTCTATTTTCCAAAACACCTAACATCCAAATTTTGCACCCACTGTATTTTATCTTGCAATCATATCTGGTATATTACAATACTTGCATCAATATCGTGACATGAGACTGGATATTGTAGTACAGTTATATGGCATTATTGTAGCCTTTTCTTGGTTTTAAAGGCTGCCTTGCAGCAGAGGAATGCAATTTTCTGAACTTATTAGATTGCTGTAGCAGTTTTGTTATTTGCCTCTACCTGGTTTGTCATCTTATCCACCTTACTAATGATTGTTTATCAAAATTCACTTGTGTAAATATCTTATGAGTAGGGATGCACGATATGGATTTTTTTCAGCCGATACTGATAAGTCATAATTACCTTTTAATCTACTTGTGAAGTAGATTAAATAAATTCACAAACATACTTTGACTTTTATAGAACATTTTGCCTAGGAATTCAAATTAAATGCTTTGACATAATCTGTCAAATCAGACATGTCAATGATTAAACACAAGTAATTAAAACAAAATGTAAAGCGCATCCCTCAGTACAAACATAAAGGCTTTTAGAGAACTGAAAGCCGATGGCTGCTTAGTCTGCAGAAATTATAGCCAATATTTATCGACTATGATTTCATTATCGGAATAAAACATTATAATATAAAATTCCCATTATCTGCTGATAATTTATCAGACCTGATATATATTGTGCATCCATACTTATGAGACCCCCAATTGTCATCCCTACAATAGGAGTTTGGTCAAAGATAACTTTTTGATATTTGATTTTATCTTTATCAGCCAGCTCTACTTTAACTACCCAGCACCAGCTCCCACCTTGATTTTCTTAATTTCAAAACAAATTCACAGAGGTTCAAGACTCCCACCACCACCACCGCCCACAGACAATCACAGCAACATTTCAAAGTTGGGAAAAACTTCTGGTGACCGTTGGTGAGCTGACAGCGTTGTATTTCTCTGGCTCTGTCTAACCAGTGGGTAAAAAGAGAGATGCCCTGGGCTGGCAATGAAGTGAGATGTGTGTCAGCGTGAGCAGCCCCGGGGACCACGAACATGACAGGAAGATGAGTGAAAAGTGCCATGCAACAAAACACAACATCCCCTCCAAGGAGAAAGACATGATGTTGGCTCATAATGTGCGCTGCCTTATTGTCACACACATATACACACCCATCAAACCTAACTATTCAAAATCCATTAAGACTTTCATTTTCTCACGCAAGATACCTGAGAAACAGCCAATTACATGACTGACTGAAGAATGATTGAAGGATGTAGTAATGGACTGAATGGTGATGCTATAAAACACCTTGTTACAAAGCGTTTCGTGCCATCAGTCACAGTGCGGTGGAGAAATAGCGCAGCAACAGGTAGCTTCTGCACAGCCACGTTTGCTGTGCAGCCAATGGACGCCTACTCTCCCTGTGCCTTAACACACAAAGTGAGAGAATCCAACAGCAAAGGACGAGGACGGGGACGGGACCAGAGGACAAGGGGATGATACTGTCCAAAAAATGTTTGCAGAGTCGATATTGAACACCGTTGTTGAGGTTACTATTTATCTCATGCCAGCCAAGTTGGCACGCACATCTGGCGCTGGGTACTTAGTGCAATTATTTATGATTTCCTCCAAGATTTAAAAGCTCTTCGCCCGGCCTTGTAATGCAGTAACTGATTGCACTGCTAATGTAATTAAGGGGAGATTATGATGTCCACGTGGCACACCAGATGGTGGCATTCACAGCGATGGGGGAAGGCACAACTGGCACACCACTGCACAAGGGCAGTGAGGCGCAGTCAGTCGGAGCAGTCCAGACTCCCCACCAGACGGGGGAAAGTATATGTATGCATGTGTGTGTGTGTGTGTGTGGGTGTGTGTGTGTGTGTGGGTGTGTGTGTGTCCGCGTGCAGGCATGCATGTGTGTGCGTTTGGGTGTGTATGTGTGTGCGATGTTGAGTTGGGTGATTAAGTATAAGGTAGGAGCAGATCATAAGTGAGGGCATATAAAATGTTACCAAAGAAATAGCTTGAGCCTGACAATGGCTTATTTGTATGAGCTTAAGAACTGAAAGAGACAACGTTATGCCTTTACATGCATCACTAAAACGGACATAATTTTCAAAATGCAAAGCCCGTCTGTTTGATCTTGGAAGGTAATCCACTATCATCTTTTGGGATTTTAAAAATCTCTGCCGCCCTAAATCTGATTTGTCAGTACCACCAAATGTGAACAATCACAAAATGAAGGAGACAGTTCAGTTGGGAGGCGGGGGGTGTAGAAGGTAAAAACCTACATTTTCAACTTCAGCCAAGAAAACAGATGGCATAAACGAAAGATTAAATCACGTTTGGCAAAGCCATCATGTTTCAGGAGATTTTTCAGCCAAGGCAACAATGAGACTAGACCAAACTGACCTTTAATTACAAAAAAGCATGGATATTATAAAGCCCTGTAAGGCTGTATCCTATGGGGGCACTAAGGGTAGGCTTCTTAAAGCATGTTATTATAAGCTATTCAGGAGACACAGGGGTTCTTTATGTGCAGACAGAAAAGAGGGGAGGGGGTGGGGGTCATATTTGAAATGAGACCTGCAGATTTCTACACAGCCTGTAATGGGTTCACGCGGGTGATGGGGACATTGGGGCGCAGTAGATTTCCCAAGTTGAGATAGGGATATTATTACTCTCGGGGTGGCAACACAGAAATCTCCATCTTCAGTCCCCAGACTAGTGTCAGCAAATTACAAAACACAGTGAATGACCTTTACACATGAAAAGAAAACCTTTGCTGTTTTTATCAGTTGGGTGCAAAGTGATTCACAGAGGCATAATTTTGTTTTAGGCGTTCTTCTGTCATCCACTGAGTACCGCTCTCTGCAAAATTGTTAAGATTTACCAATAAAAATGATATTTCGTGTGTGACACGGGATGATCAAATGCTCTTTGTGTTGACTTTAACTGAGTGATGTCACCAAGCATACATCAAACAATGCATGAACAAAGAAATCCCAGTTTTAATGAACCTTTCCAAAATGCCAGCTGTAATGCTATGCATCCTACATTGGCTGCTCCCCCACAGAAATCTGCCATGGCCATCATTCATCTTACCCCAGAATCCTCAGCGTGTGATGTGCCGCACATTAAAACACTGTAATAGCTGATGGCTTTCACAGTTAGCATGTGTTGCTGATATCTCCAGACTCTCAATAAGTGTTTCATCACCTATTCCATAATTAGACCATTACTTTAGCAGGTGCACCTCTTCTCAGCCAGAGCATGTGTTATGACTTTTTTTTTCACCCAATCTGACACCTGAGATTTTATCTTATCAACTTCAGCAATGCTGCAAATTTTAGATAAAGTGAGCGTGCCTGTTTTAATAGGTTGCCAACACCTTAATGTGAAAGCGGGCTGCAAGGAATCAGCTGAGCGAACACGACTATTGCAAAGATGTGCATTTGTAAAAGAATCTTCTTCAACCATGCAAATTTCTCTGCTAGAATTATATGTCACTTGATATAGATGTAAGATAGATACAAGAGTGAGGGTGCTGCTATGGTGTATGATCAGGAGCACATTGTCTGGAGGTAGGCTGGGGCTCTTCATAGTTGGTGTTCTGTCAACCGTACACAATAATATTCAGTTTCGATGACTACCTCCATTACTCTCTCATTGACACACATAAAGGCAATATAGAGTAACCCTCTGGTCCTATGAGCTATGGCAATTGATTTAATGCCATTTTGTCACGAATAATGATGAGCTTTAGAGATCCCATTATTTAATTATGTTTATTAAACCTTGTTTAGTATGTGAGCTTAATCTCACTTTGCAGTATTAACTCAAATACTGGAATAATAATGTAATATAATAAGTATTTCGTCAGCGACATGTTTTCAATAAAAGTACTATAAATAACTCTTCAGTTTTTCCTAGAAGACACAGGATGGATGAATAGGTAGATGGATAGGTTTATGACTTTCAGGACAAGAAATGCATCCCAATTTCTTATGATGTTCTATAAACTGAATTAAGCAAAGGTGGGTGGGCCTGACGTGACTGACACAGGCAGCTGTGTGGAGGTCAGCTGGTCAATGTGCATCATGCAGGATGTGTATCCTGTACAAAGTTGTCTTAAACTTCATCGACGCACATTCAATTCCCATATCATGCATGAAGTATTCTGCTGTGAGTTAATTCGTTTTCAGAAAACGCGTTTTTAAATATGTATATCTTATTCATTGCCTAACCCCTTTGATATGAAATGAGCCCCAAGTACTGAGGGGGAGTCAAGCACAGAAGGGGTTGGAGTGGATGAACTGTGGCTGGGTGTCATGACAAACGCTCAGGAGATTGTCTGAGGCTACTCACCCAATAAAATGGTGGTGATTTCTAGTCACTATTCCACTGGCAATGGTGTTTCCCAGGTCACATAGAGTCACAGCTTATGTTTGGCCTTTCACATCCAGCCTGCGGCAAAGTTTGTAGCTAGCTAGCTAGAGCTTGCAAACGTTTGCTACCTAGCTGGCTAACTGCTGTTTTAAGTGCTCCAAGTACAAAATGTAAATCACCGAAGAGACGGGAACAGAGTGGAATTTTCATGATCAAATCAAAGAGGTTTATAACACTTTTTCACGCACGCCAAGTAGGAAATTACACCAGCGGACGTAGACCATTAATGCTGCATTCAAGGAACCTTGAAAATTTAGGATACATACGGCACTTGATAGGCTACAGGAGGGGTTTTGAAAGTGGGGTACAGCGACCCTCAGGGTTCCTTCAGGGACTTCCGGGAGGTCTTCAGCAAAATGAGGAAGATTTTAATTTCTCTAGAATTTAATTCGTTAGGAATTATTGTGATTCAAATGAATGTGATTATTTTAACACTATGCTTTCAGGTCACCACTTTGAATCTATTTGTCAGTGTTCAAGTATGACATCTACTCAATTTAATACTTAACACAAAGCAAAATATCTTTTCATATCAGGGTCCCAAGGGCAAAATAATTTCTAATGGACATTCAAATCTTGTCATCTTAGGGGTCATGAGATACGATACAACATAAAATCATTTGAAAACCCCTGGGCTATATGGTGCGTTATGAAATATGGCATAGTTGTTTCAAAGTCACCGTTGTGACACATGTAGAGACCAGTGAACATGGCCCCGACAATATAATCCCTGTGACATTGGTATGTAGCAACACCATGTATTTTCAGCCCACACCTACTACAATGTCAGCTCAAATAAAGACATAGATTTGCAACTGATAGTGTGAGGGAGCCTTACATCCTATGCAGTATTTACTGTCAACATGGCCTGTAAAAGACACATCTCATATGTATGTAGCAGAGCCCTGCTATATTCCAATAAAGTATTCAAATATGGCCCGGGCCTTAATTTTGCTTCAGTCAGCAAAATGTGTCACCACAATGAAGAGGAGAATTGCAGGGAACATTCAACTGTAAACAAGAGAAGGAGAAATTATTTCTTTCTTCTGCAAGTGAAGGAATTTCATACCACTGGCTATGTCTACATACACACAAGAAACAGATTATTGTGAGTAACCAAGTTAAGGCAGGAAATTGGACAACATGTTTACATGTGTCGCCTTATCTGATTACTCACAAACCCCAGTATCCATGCATTATGTCAATAATTGGGCTCCTCCACCACTACCGCTGACGTTTCTTTTGCCACTTCTGACCATTTTGCTGTAGCCACTTGCAGCTGCTGGAACACACTGGGCCACTGGTTACTTCTTGTGGCAACTTCCCTGAGCTTTGGTTGTGTGTTCCAGAGGTTTGGCGCAGCTCGGTGAGGGACAACACATGGTTTTCTACCACTCTGTAGCTGGACTGATAAGTGAAGCAGGCATTGAAAGACATCTTTGAAAGATGTTTTCACAGTGACTTCGCTGGAAGTCTGTGGGCACCTTTAATGTGACATACGCCCCCTCCCCAACCCATCTCAACCCAACCTAAGTTTAGGCTTGTCTTTCTTATTGTGGGGTCCTTGTCTCTTACTGGTGCCCTCCCCCAGCCTCTACTCAGGTCAAACTCTGTTTAACCCTAGTTGCTTTAAGTTCCTCTAGAGCAGTGATATGTAGCTGGCCACACACAGATATTAATGTACATATCAAGGGTGCATAACCTAAGACATATGTGCACATTTCACTGGTGGATGAAAGCACAGGGCAGCTCTGAGCAATGCTTCTAGAGAGGGCAGCAGTTCTTGTTCAGGGACACTTTGACAGGGGTGGACACACTGGCTGTTTCAGGAATTATTACCGTCACCTTCCAGCCCCAGGATGGTCTTTAGCCACCCAGTTTTTCAGCAGATGTGCACCAGTACAATATATTCTGACTCATGAAAAAAAGGGTTGTCAAATGTATACATGTATAAATGAGAAGGTGCTGGTTCGTGGTTTCTGATTCACTCCTTGAACAAAACCACAGTGATTTGCCAGCATCATAACAGCAGGAAGGTAAAAAGCTGGCAAGTGAGCTAAGTAGTTTCATATCTACAGTAGTTCTATTTACTATAGCTTGCAATGTCAGTGATGGTGCAACTGGTTTCATATCGCTATCATTTTAATATGAAACCAATTTCCACCAATTTTGCATCATGTGATCCAGGCAGTGATCCGTTACTATACTGACATATCCTGTATCAAAAATTAGAAACTTGAAGGAGGTGTACTTGGATTAATATCTCACTGTCTTGAAGACACACCATATAACTCTCTCTCACAAATAAGAGCAATCTATATACTAAGTAGTTTGCAACTGTAGTGTAGCTTTCCCCCGTTGAATTAACATTCACAAGAAACATGTTAGTGTAAGGCTTGTTTTTGGTCATATTTCTTTAAAAGTTCTCCACTTCTCTGAAATCTCAAGTTTCTTCCCTCTAGTTATGAAAATACTGTTGATTTGTAATTTGAAAATAAATAAATAAATAAACAAACAATTATATAAATAAACAAACAAACAAATAAATAAATAAATAATAAAAGAGAATTGGGAAAAGTGATCTCATCAGGTGATGACATGGCAGCCAGAAAATGCATTTCATTGTGTGTGGCCCCAATGAAGACACCCTCTCGGCATATGGAGCACTGTCACAAAACAGGGCTATAAGTCTATGATTTGAATAAATTAGGATAATAGTTGCAAAATGAAATCATTTATGTGATGGGTATGCTGAGGGTAGAAATAATAAGCCTGCCAATGGGAAAGCATCTGTTGCCTGTTGATATCTTGGACAGTGTGGAAAAGGCTTTTTTTTTTTTCTTTTTCTTTTTTGCATTCTGGGAGATGTACAACCTAATGTTACAGCTAGGCTAATACATTGCTGCTCATCTTACTTTTATCTGATTATAGTAATCACATGTGATGATTATAGAGACAACCACTTGTCAGAAGAGGGTGACCCATAGATATATAAACGTAATGATAGTCATTTACTGTGGACACAACCTTAATTTAGTTACCATAGCCAAATTGGATCTCAAAAGTCATTGCAAAGAAATACACCCACGAGTAGTGAGCGTGGAAAATAGACTTGGCCTCCATTCTCTGTACAGATTCTCCAAATTATGTCTGTGTTCACCATTCACATCATGCCTAAGCCTTCGCACAGTCCTTTCACAAGCTGTGTTACTCGTTTTTTGAATGAAATGTCTCCAATCCGGTGCTCTCTGTGCTGCATTCAATGTTGGCATATGATTTTGCCTTTTATGTAACAATGACTAATTCAGAATCCTGCACACATTCACCAGTGCATGCTCTGATTTCTCATGAATTACTGAGGGTGATGCACTCACAGCCGAAAAACCCTACAGTTTTACACACGTGAATGTGTCTAAAAATAGTTTATGACCAGTTCATTGCAGGGTGGACCCTCGATTAGAACATGACATGCCCGCTTGGCCTAGCTGCACGCGCCGTGTGGAGATAAGCCCACCATTTGGCTCTGGTTAATAATTATGCATAAAAATACCCGGAAGCCTTTACTTCCTGTAGGTTATGTCCGAAGCTGAACAGGTGACTGCACCCCAGAGAGAGAGCCAGCGTTTTAATCAGGTAAAATTAATAATAATAAAATAAAATAAAAAGAAAGAAAAATGATATGATGAAGGATTTTAAGCTCCGCAGTTTAGCGTTTGACAATTTTCCCTGTCTGGTAATCTCTGCTGCTTAACGGTGGGCCAACAGTATGTACTTTAAGGCTATAGCGCTGACATCTGCAAGGTACATGGAGGTAGAGTTGCCATTCTCTTGGCTCCTCCTGTCGACCTCTGTGGAAAATTGTCTCACATTCAAACTGTCACATGCACTAACCTCCGACTGAAAAAGAAAGAGGCTGTATATATTTATTGCAGTTGCACAAGATTAGCCTACATTGTAATTTGGAAAGACATGTAATTTGTAATCCTACAATAAATTTATGAAAGACACTTTGCAAATATATCAAAACTGTCTTTACTTTATGTTATTATAGGATATAAACATTGCATAAAAACATAAACTCGTTTATGAGTAAGCTTCACACAATGATTTTTTTTTTAAACTGAGATATTAATATGCAAAACAAAAAAGGACAATTATCAGAGCAACATATCTATCTCCTATAGTGGGCCAATATTCCCTTAAATTGATACCATATAAGGGAGAAAACAACAGCACTATTAAGTTCACTGTGGTCACCATGAACTCACTGTTGAATATCAGAGGCACATTTTCTAAGTCCATATAGGGATTTCTAGGAATATTACAGTTTTTTTTTTCCTGAAAAAGGAGCAAGGGAAGTTTGGATGAGTTTTCCTTTGGTCTAACTGGATCAGTCTTACCCATCACGTTGTAGTGGAAAACAGAACTGATGGTGAACAAATTAATGTTAGAAAGAGATCCTTCATTCTATTAGCTAATTTGCTATCCTGTTTCATTTGAATAAGTACAGCTATCTAACATTTGTTAAAGAGACAGCTGTTTCTGGAGTAAATCCCCTAATTTGATCAGCTTAATTGCAATAGATTTCGTAAACATCAAGATTGAATGCAGCAACTTTGTCAGTTAGTACAAGAATGCTTTAAACCTAATCTAATAAAATTCCAAAGGAACCTTTGCAAAGCCACTTACCCTGTAAAAGGCTTGCATACCCATTAGGCTAAAATTCCCTTAGACAGCAATGGATAGCAATTGATTGGGACTTCCTTGAAAATATGTGATCCCTCCTTCTAATTTGTGATTTGGTGAAGTCATTTGGTGGTCTCCAAATGCTTTTTTGTCATTGGTCTCACTTGTCATTCGATCCTGGATTAAGAGGCCACTTTTTCTTCTCGGTCCTAATGAGACAGGAGAAATCAGTACTGTGGTGTTGTAGTCTTTGTATCCAAGAGAAAACCTGTCTTAAAGATTCAAGCCGCATTTTGTTTCATCATCTACATTTTGGGTATGAATTCACATGGAAGCATCGGTAGATGTAAAATAATCTATTTCAAACATTTAGAACCTATCATGACTCAAAATACAGGTCAGTTTTACCACTTTGTTTTCAAAGATTACTTGCACTGTTTTGACAGCCTTACAGTGTATCTCTCTGTGTATCTAAAGTTGAACAGCCGGGAGGGATTGTAAACTGTGTACAGAAACCCAGTAGCAGTGCTGAAGGTGTATCAGGATACTGGAAGAAAAAAAGGAAGAATTAATTTGGGCTTTTGGTTTTCACATGGGAAAGAAATTAAAAATTACCAACATAAGATTTTTACTGACTCATAGCAGTTGCTGATAGAGATTGATAATCATTATGGATTACTTCATACCCCTTCAGATGGTTTAGGTCTTCTTAAATGTAATGTCCATATTTCACCACACCTCACCAATGCAATAAACCATATCTGATGAATTCCCAAAGTTGTTGCTCAAGGACTCGTGTTTTGCTTCCAGAGCCTGGATATGTCTGAAGCGTTGGATCATAATAAAGCGGAGGAGCAGCTGGCCACAGAGCCCATCACTGCAGTTGGAGTGGTCACATCACAGAACAAGGCCCCTGATGGCTACCATGTTGTGAGTAATCATTTTGAACTGTAAAGGGGACATTTTGAAGCACTTAGGGCTGGCTTCTCAGGCGTGGATTAAGGCTATGTCTATCCTTTGAACTTCTCTGTTGAAGTAAAAAAAAAATATATATATCTGGGACTAGTGTTAGCAAGCTTCAAAATGTTTTATTTATTTATTTATTTTTAATTCATTTAACTTTATTTTATTCTGTTGCCAGCAATATTAGAGGATCAGGCCCTAAGTGCCAAAGCACTTACTCAAGGAATTGATTGGGTCTGAATTTTTCATTTTTTTCAACTTTCTGCCTTTGATTTCTGTTGTCCTTTAATAAACAACATGACTGTAAATATCATTGCTGTAGGACTATAAAACCCAGTTGTACAATGTAACACACACGCCCATGAAGCTGGCAGCCCTCCAAGATGGTGGTGACTTTTTGTTGGAGCCGTTAGATGACTTATTCATAAAGTTTACTTTGATGATTAGGGGGATCCCGCTTCCTGACGTTATTATTTGTTGCCACTAGTATTACAGACACACCAGAGGCTAAGGTTTAACGATCTTTGGCGGATGCCCACCACAGTCATGCAACTTTGTCCCTGTGTTTGCCTTAAAGTGAAGACGAGCTGGTATCCCTGCAACTTCAACAATAATCTGGTTTTGTGAGGAAGTAAAGTAGGACATAGCATAAACTGGTTTCTGGAAACTTTTTTTTTTTTGACTGTGAAAGAGGTGGAGAGAGTTAGAAATAGAAGAGACTGTGAGTTTAACAAAGCACCAAACAAGCTCAAGGGCAGATCTCTCTTCCTCTCTCTCTCCCTATCCACTCTTCTTGTTGCTTTCACCCTACGCCCCCGAAACCTCCCTTCCCCCCCACCCCTCATTTTTTTTCTCTTCCT
>OMKZ01021602.1:17325-28869 GCA_900302535.1 Neoniphon sammara | reverse complement strand
AAGTTAGACACAAATGCATCACCCCAAATATACACACGCAAGTCCAAGGGTCATGTAGTCTTTCAGAGATAAGGGACATAAACTGGTGGGGATGTCCTGATATCTTACACGCCAATCCTTGTTTTTGATCAGACACACACACACACTTAACATCGATGGATGATGACCACTCATATGTATAATTTTACCTCCAACAACTGAAACCCATTAGCCTGTAGAACAGAAACAACCATACTAATACTAAAAGGATTTGACAATGCTTAGAAAGCCTTAAATCCTGAAGCATTAGTCCTTTGCGGTATAGTCTGATTTAACTACGTGACATAAACACACAAGCAGAGCCAAACTAGTGTCACTCTGCCAAAGGGTGCCTCAAAGATATCAGAGGAACAGGGACAGTGGAGAGATTACCCAACGCCACTATCTACTGTGTTTATCAAAGGGGACAGACAGAGCACTGATTTATGACACTGCTGGCAACACTCAGGCAATCCAGGTCTAAATCTCCACTCATTATCCAGTGTATTTCCTTTCATTCAGCTCCTGGCTGTGTATTAAACCCTAGAATGTCAAGTGTGTGTCTCGTGGCAATTATCAATAAGGACAGGGCATGTGTCCTAATAGCTTTGGCCGTTTTCCAAAGAGCTCAAACCAAAGGCTTGCTCTATAATAACAGAACACACAGTCGCAGACTAATAGCTAGCTACTGTGAGAAACTAGGCCAGTCTCTTTGACATAACCAAGCTACAATGACCTTTCCTTGTATACTTTGTCACTGCTGATTAGCAGTCTGACTCTGTTTTGACTGTATAACATCTGGTTTCGGTGCCAAGTGCAATCCTACTTTATAGTCTGGTGCTTATGCTGCTGTAGCGAAGCTTGGGCTTCAAGTCGCTTCATGCATATAGGCTGCGAAGGCTCATGTATTCACCCACTGAGCAAATACTACATTCCAATTCAGGTACATGCTTAACTGAACAGGTGCAGTCAATAGTTGCATAAGTCAACTGAGGTACTGAAGCTATTGTAGTCTAATGTACACAAAACCTCCATTAAAGACAGATTCATTTACATGTGTCCTTCTGAAAGCAAATATGCAAGATTAGTTAGGGTTAACACCTTGCTAGAAAAATCAAAATGTTAATCCTTTTGTATCACTTTGTATAATACTATAAACAGAGTCAAGCTTTTCAAATATGTCATTGTTTTGCATGCTGCTTTTCTTGCTGTTTCTTTTTTTTAAAAATTGTTTTCTGTGCAAATGAGGAGCCACACCTAACCAAACACACCTGTGAACTGCAAGTCATATAACACAACAAACAACAGTCAACGTGCTGTCCTCCACTCAGGATGCAGCAGCCTTTTCAGGACAGTTAGTGAAAACAAATTAAGTTCCTCCAATTCATATATGTAAGTCACATGTGGAAGCTAAAACTGCAATAATAACTTGTGTCAACTGATTTACAATTATTCCAACACTGAATGGCAATGTCAATCTCCTACTGCAGCGTCTAAATTAACAGAAAGAGGAATCGTAAAATTGGGAAGAACAGGGATCTCTTCCATTTTGGGAACACAAGTAGAAAACTGATAGATCTACTTCACTTCCCCTTCACGCTCATTTATGCTGACCATGAATTTCAGATGTTAGTGGCAGATTTCAATGGCAAAACGAAGAGTGAGCTCAAAAGTTTTGACAAGATTATTCCACACACTCCCACTACACACCCATAACACTGGTGAACTTACAAGCATGTTCATAGACAAACTACTTTGTATAAGGACAAATTTATTTAATTAACCATGGTAATAAATCACAAAATGACGGTATAATGAGAACAGTGAAGTTACATACAGATCATAATCTACACATTGTGTCTGAACAGGCCAAAATGTGAGTAAGTACACTGATGCAATCATTGGGATAGGTATCTGTGTCTGCACTAGCCTAAACCTGACTCAGAACACACTCTCTCTCACTCACACACACACACACACACACACCCTTTCAGTGTTGCCATCAGCTACACTGTCAAGGGCTCAACCTAAGTGGAAAAGTGATCATGAAACTGATCATAAAGACAGTCTTGACTCTTTTAAGGAACCATCCACTTCGTTGGTTTGTACTTACAAACATCATTTACACGTTTAAGTTTCAGGGTATACAGACAGTTGGTCAAGTCAGGGTTGATGATGGATTTGCTGGTGATTCAATCAGTCACTCAGGGAGATAACAGATCAAAGTGTTGGGAGTCAGCAGACAGGAAGTGTCATGGGTGACCAAGTATTTGATGTGATGTTCAATGCTCATTCTAAAACCTCGTTCAGGACGACTGCAGGTTCAGGAAATGCGGTGCATTTCGCCATATGGCTGGATAAAGTACATTGTGTGATGATGACCTCACCTCAAGTTACCTTACATGTTGAGTCACATGTTAGCATGCCTGTGCAGCAGACCCCATTCTTTCATGGCTGATTCATTCAAAGATCTGTGTTTAGGTGGTTGTTTGACATATTTCCCATTCAGTGACATCACAGGAATCCACTTACATCACCTCTGGCAAGTGAATGACCAGTTTTTAAAGCCAATAATCAACAATAATAAGCCAATAGTTACTCAACAGACAGCTGAGAGAAATATTGGGGAATGACGTGTATGTGTACACACACACACACAGACACACACACACGCGCACATTCTACTTGATTTATATACTGACAATAATGTGTGAATTCAAACATGTTATGTATTCAGTCATTTAGATGAGTGTATGTTCATTTTCACTTACACATGATATTATGTCTATTTAACATGAAAAAATACAAATATTCATATGAACCTCTGCCACCCAAGAGTTGGACAAACATCAGATAGGTTTGTCAAATTAAAGACCAAATCAATCCCTTTATTGACTTACAATGTGAGGGTTGTATTGCACAAAGCACATAATGATCATGTCAGAGAGAGAGAGAAATAAAAGAGACATGAAACAACAGAGGAGAGCCCCACATATAGTTGAGGCCTTAGGGGAAATTAGCTGTGTGTCAAGTGTTTCTCCTTAGTTGATCATCTTGCTGAACTGATACAAAGTAGAGCTGAAGTAAATTAAAGGCTTCAAAAAAAAAAGTCTTATGTTTTTTGACCCGTGGCAAATCAGGTGAGCATAATTATGGATCATATCACATCATGGTGTAGAGGTAAGAGTGCGGCTCAGGTGATAGCCTCAAGAGGATTTCTGTTATCTGTATTAATTAAGAGAAAGCTAAGCCGCTCTGCAGACAGGCAATGGCTTTTGCAGCAAAAGCCCAACACAGAAAAGAGAGGGGGAAAAAAAACTATTTGTCCTATACAGAGGACACCTCATCATGTAGAACATGATGAGAGCACCAGATAAACTTTGATGTTTGATGACCTAAAACAAGTTCAAGTCAGTATTTCCCTGTAGAAATTACTGCTGTTAATTGTAATACATATTTAATGATAAAATGGCTGATAGACGATCTATTATTCAGCAAAACTGGTAAGAGGCGGCGACGCCCTCTAAGAAACAGACCAAACAAGTCACAAGGATCCTGAGCACGCCATTAAATTGCTGCAATGTCAGTGAGCTTCGCCAGCTAAGGACGTCCATCCTCGCCATAGTAACTGTAGTCAAGGTGAGTTTCACTTTCTAAGCCACAAGGGGATTAGCGTGCCTTTATATAGGCTCAGCCTCTCCATAAACAATACAAAGACAGTTTACAATGGCAGTACTACACACCCTGTTATCAGGCTCGATAATGCCACTGCTAATAAGATCACCCCCATTAGCTAACTGCATTAGCATGTTGTGATACTCAGCACACATAATGTGCATTTGGCTGACAGGCTAATGGCAAAGTGTTTCCCTGTGATGTCTCATCTGGAAAAAAAAGAAAAAACAACATTTCACATATATTTTAGAATATTATTAGAAGAATCATATTAGAGATTAACGATGCAACTATTGATAAGAGTCAATGTCACTTAATCTATCAGTTTTTTTTTTATTAATTTATTATTTTGTCTATCAAATGTTAAAAAAATAACAATAAATACTCATCAGAAGTTAGCAGAGCCCAAAGTAATGTTGTACTGTTTCCTTAGTCTGAACATCTACCAAAAGAAAAAAGAACCCAAAGTATTCATTTTACAATGACATAAATGGAGAAAAGAAAGTAAATCTTAGCATTTTAGTGATATAGTAGTGAAGCTAAATAATAGATGTTTGGAATTTTTACTTGATAAAAAACTAAAATTAATTTTCTGTCAATCAACTGAACAATCAATCCACTAATCGTCTTGACACTATCATAGACGGGTTTCAAAATATAAAAAAAAAATTGCATCTGTACACATAGCTGACATTCATTCAAAATATATTTACACTGGCCAAATTAATGTATACACTAGCAGGTAACAGTATTTAGGAATAAAATGTATTTCCAGTATCCATTTATCTTTACCGTTATGAAGTTACTGTGAATGATGTAGTAACATGAAAATGAGTGCCACAGAACCAAAATACATTTCAAACGAAAGCCATGTACAGGTAAAAATACGTGAAATGTATTTATTTTGCAGCACTGGATTGATGTGAAAGCCTTGATCCTCCATATGTTCTTATAGCACCTGCACTTATTGGTTGAGGCTCTAACCTTGGTAATTCTGCACTAATCTGTAAAACAATCTATAAACAGAACTTGAGTGCAAACACTACAGTCAGTCAAATGGACACACATGGGCACACATTTTCCATGTCAAGCAGCATGTCTACATCTGTATTGACAGTGTGACTCCTGAGGTTCACTATCAGGGCTTTTTAGGCCTCTGGGGTCAATATGGTGAACACCCATACACAACCCCCCTCCACACACACACACACACACAGTAGTGGAGGAGGCCAACCTTCTCTCCCCGCTCCCCATGAATAATGAATTATGCCTGTCCTGATCACTGACCCGTCTGCCTCATAGTCTTGACCCCCAGACTCTGGTTTAAGAAACATCACAGCACACCCCGACTGGGCAAGTGCTCGTCTCCTCTTCATTAACAAAGACATGTTAAAGCCGCTAATATACTTCAACAAAGAGTGGAAAATCTATTAGAGGATATCTGTCTTCATTAACAGACACTGTCGACTCCATAGACATCTATTAACATTGAGAGGAAAACCAATAGGTCAGAATCAAGGCACTGGATTGATCGTGACTGAGTTCATCCACTTGAGTCCTAAAACAGCGCTGGGCTTTACTGACTCTTGTGGTCTTTGTGGTGTCATCTCCTCGCAGCCTGCAAAAATTGTACAAGGACAGTGGGAGCTCGGCATTGCGTAAATCCACAAACTCTCTTTTTTTGCATAATCCCCTCCCAGTATCCCCCACGTGGGAGTAGCGCCAGATAATCCGCAACAGTTGGACAGCTGTCGTGTCAGAAACGTGCAGGACAACCTCCCGTGACTGATCTGAGTGACAATGACAAAACAGTGACAAGAAGAACCGCAGCCTACACAAACAGATCTCCTTGAAAAAAATGACTTAAAGATTCAGGATGTTTTGTAAATCATGACAAGAAGCAGCAGGACACGGGAGTGGGTGGTGGTGGTCATTCAGCTGTCTGTGTGTGGCAACAGTGACAGGGTTGTGGTCTCTGTCACGTGCCGCCTCTGTGGTTACATAAGAGCATTTTAGGATTTCCTAACCATTGTCAGGACAAGTACAGTAATCATCCTTAACATGCAACAACAGATTGTTTTCTCAAGTCTATGCACATAAATGTAACACGTTTTTTTTGTTTTTTATTCAGTTTAGTTATTAAACTGGTGAGTGTGGGCTATTAAGCATCACATTATAGCTGATTCATAATTACAAAAATTATTCACTGTAGTGCCAAAGATCAGACATAATTAATTACAACAAGCCCCAGAAATTTACAAATGATAAATCTACTTATTATTTGCACATTAGCCCACCCGATGGGAGAGTGGTGATAATTGTGAGGTCTGACTAATAATTTTGAGGTCAATCTTCTCATTTTGTTCAAAATTAATGTTCTCCAGCATCCAAAGTACATGGTCAAAAACTAAGGGCGAAGAGGGTATCTACCCAAGTTTCCACAGCTTGAAATATTTATGCACGAAAAATGAACATGTCACAGCGCATCACAGCTGGACTTGGTCCAAATTGGCTCTCCTCATTACACAACTGCTACAATCCTTTTTTCCTCAGGTTTGCAGCATTTTGAATAGAATGCTTTAACCTTATCTGAGTAGGTGCAGCTGGTGTTGTCAGCCAACCAGAGTCCAGTACTGTTGTCACTGCTCTGTCTGTGACTTCAAATGCATTCAATAAACTTTGAACTAAACTACATTTGTGCAACACATCCTTAAGATTATTGTTATCCTGAGTTATAGTATCTTGGAAAACAAAATCATGGAAGCTGAATAATATGAGGCCTTTAAAGCCGATTTTTCAACAGGTTTTCAGATTTCCCCTGTGAGAACCCTGACAAAGGTAGGTCTGTATCAGTAGGTTCACTGACAGGTTCAATACCATAGGGCTGAGGTAAGGCGGTCTGATCATCATGAAATCACCCTGGCCCCTGCTGAGCAGACGGGCAGACCCCAGGGTGCTTTGTTGTGGTGGCGTTGTCATGTACAGGGCATCGTAAAAGTGGCAAAGTCAGGTTCTGCATCGCCTACGGGCACAGGCAACAGAGAACATGAAATGATATCATTCACCTCCAGGCCGTCCCATTTCATGACTTCATCGAAAGTCACTGATATCATCCAGCATGAGGGCAAGAAGGTATACGTGCACTGGTTTGCACACACACACACACACACACACACACACACACACACACAGAGTTTTCAAGTGCTGCTATGACAAAAGTATCATAGTTTTGGATTTTTCATTAGTTTGCATGGAACTTGGTGGAAAGGTTGATCATGGGTCAGCAAAGATAATCAGCCTCAAGGAGGCCTGACAACGAGCACAAACAGGGCTGTAGTTTCCAAACGCATCCATGTAACATCACAAAACCCAGTGGGAACAATGATCATGGATCAAGGCGACACAGACCAACTTTCAATGCTGATTGGCTGAAAAGGGCGTGTCCTATGACAACAACATTACCGAAAGGGGACGCGGTTTAGCACAAACAGGGCCGGGGTCTGTATTCTACTGAGTGCCTTCTTGTTTTTTATTTCAGTTCACAACATCTCTTCATGTTTTGATAACCTTGGCCGGCCATGTCTACACACACACACACACACAAACAAACACACATTTGTATTACTTAATTGTGGGGACATTGTATTAACTTACATTCATTCTTAATAGGCTTGTCCTAATCTTAACCATGACAAACTCATGCCTAACCTCAATTCTAACCCGAAAATGAGCTTTTTTGTGGATAGACTTTTGCCCCCATAAAGCAGGCTTGTGTCCACAAGTGACTGTATAAACAAAAAAATTGCCAACATGGGGAATACATACCCATACACATGCACACACACACACACACACACACACACACACACACACACAGCTCTCAACAATCTGACCAGGTTATATAATGACACACCGCCCTTTAATTTCTTCACCACTATGTGAATGATAATGTTCCACTGACGTGCTTCAAACTTGACACATTCTGCAGAGCGAACATTACTGAGGATGATACATCATTTGCATTGAGGTGAATGTACAGCAATGCCATAAAGCTTGTCTGTTTTACAATTCCGTTAGACTCAAAATATCAGTCTTGTGTTGCATAGTATAAATGCCATAGTCATCAAGAACAAACTATTCAGGTAATCAAGGCACAATATTTTTCTACAATACAGGCTGACATTCCACGGTTGACATGATCACTTTATTTCACAAAAGCACCACGAGAAAGTTTTCCCTTAACAGAGTGCCTGGCAGTCACCCCTTCAGGTTCAAGGGTATATTTGCCTAAAAGCACACCTTCATTCCAAAGCAGTCATTACTGCAGTGAGGACTTTGATACCTGTAACCAGCACGGAGAACCTCTGCAGAAGCTTTGTATCAATTTAGAAACCCTCAATTAGTTGTAGTTGCACAAGTGTAGAGCACAGTGCTCATTAGGTTATGACACAGATCGCAGTCACATTGTTGACATCCATTACAAGACAACTACACACAGCCAGTCAGCTTCTACACAGCACAGTGTTCAGTGCAAAATGATAAAGACTGTGCCTCAGGCTCTGAGATTCTGAACAGCTGAGGCTCTACAGTGAAATGCATAGATGACATACAGTTAAAACTGGTTGTACAAACAGGGAGAGTCTCAGGTATGTGTCAATAGTCTGTGTGATAACATGCCATGGATATGGGCGAGCGTTTTATGGCCTCACATGAAAGTGCAGCACCGATTTCACTTGGGAGGAAGGGAGAGTAAAATAGAGGTGTGTATCTTCGCAGGCCAAAATCTCCTCGCTGCCTAATTTTATCTGGCTGTGCGCTAACTATTGACTCACTGACCCACATCACTGACTCCCAGTCAAGATGTGCTGTTTTTACCCTCTTTTGACCCAAGTTCAAAGCCAGCTACAAGGAGTGAGGTTTATTTTGGGTGAGAGTTTTCTGTTTCTCACAGTGAAGATGCAGCCAGCTCATTTGGGTAATGCTTATCTTGGCAAGTCTTCTCTATTAGGTGGATAACAGACCTACTTAGGGAAGATTTGCTGCTTGCATGGCACTTCTACACTCCTCCAGCCATTACTGCAATGGTCACACTTGTTCTGACACCAGACACATTACTGTCAGCACTGGCACTCTGAAAAATCGTGGCAACGATGCACAAGTTTTGTTTTGTGTTTTGTTTTTTTTATGTTTAGCTGAGGGCTTCACAAACTTTGTCATGCCAAGCACTCCCAAAGAGATATGCATTAGACCACCTATTGACACTTGATGAGAATTTATCCTAAGGAATCTCATCTAAGAAGAGTGTTGTGATTAGTTAAGCCAAAAGAGCAGCAAGAGCATGAATGGTCATAGTGAAAACATAAAAATGACCCCACAGTTTATCTCCTTCCCTGATGAAAGTGTTGGAATGCGTAAGTGGTTAGCATTTAATGCTAGGTTTTAGGTTTGTTTGAGTAAAAATTAAGCCTAGTCATGACCCTTGACCTTTAAAAAACAAACAAAAAAAAAAGTTGTTGCTGTTAGCTTTCACAGTCCAGGTGGGAAGATAAAAGTCGAGATAGTTCAGAATAGTCATTTTTCTCTTAATGTCTAGTGAGTAACGGTGAATTTGAGCTACGCCTCACCTTCTCTGTGACTCTCTGCACCCCCCTGGAGGTCCCTGGAGGTGGGGAAACACAACAAATTGGGGAACTGTCCCTTTTGAGGGGATGTGCCATGCCATTCTGTTATGCCACAGGAGGGAGAGTGGCAGAAGTCTTAAATTTATTCCACAACTTCACATGTGGTGAACATTAGCCTCGGGTCATTAAACACATGGCTTTCGAACTCCTTTTACTGTTGTCTTAAGTTTGTTTACATCCGTCCAGACAAAAGTGAGGAATAACAATAGCCACAAACCATCTGGTGAACTGGTAGCCAGACAGAATACAGCCACCCATGGGTGAAAATTATGGATCTTACATATACCTCAGAATGTGTTTAGAAATAGGTTTCAAATTAGCAAACTAGTATTTTTTATTGGATATATGTTGCCACCAGCAGCAGCAGAAAAAAAAGAGATATATTTTCAATATCTCAGGTATTTCCAGTGTCCAACAACATCTTTTAAATGGATGATTCCTATATTTGGCCTAAAACTGCATGTGTGACTGGTGAAACATACTGTATCTATAAAGATATTCTGAAGCAGCTGTTTTCAAAGTGGACTCCAAAGGCTCATTCCAGGTGCTCTCCCAACAAAATGAAGAAAAGTTTATTTTCAGTTACTTCCTGCATTTGAAGTTGGGTAAGTCAGAAAATCACTGTCACACTTCTCATTAGTGTCTAGTCGCATAGACCAGTAGACACAAGTTGTCGAGTTCTGTAACAAATCCCCCTGCAAAAATCTTGCCAGAAGTGGGCCATCAGACAAAAACAACACGAAAAGAAAGTCCAGCGCCTGACGCGTTATCTGTTTGGGAGTCCTTGACAGAGATAAGTATGGCAACCCCTTTTTATGTGATATATATTTTACTTACAGTATGGACAGCCATGAAGAGAAGCCTCCCAGATAAACATTCTTGCCATAAAAAAGTCTAATAAACACCATCGCATGCACATGAAATTTGCAGTTCACTTTTAAACCTTTTTTGCACGGGCGCTTTTCCCTATTCCCTTAAACCGCATGGTAGTGGTGGTGATCAGAGCCACGCTGCAAGTGCAAAACCTCCCGGTAATAGGCTATAAGCTTCCGACTCTCGGCAATGCAACAACATGTACACGATGGATGGCAGTGTGAGCTATTTATAGAGCAGTGCACAAAATACGCCTGCAGAATGATACCAGACAGGGACTTGTGCAGATAGGGGTTGTAGTGTAGAGTGCAGTGAACTTACCTTTAAGACGGTCATACAATGCGAGATGCGTCGGCAGGTGGCAATAGTTTTCCCTGAAGAGACCTCAGTCAACTGCAGCGGTGTTTGTGCCGGCCGGGCGGGTCGTTTTATAATACCAGTTTTTGTTGGGTAGTCATTTATAAGTCATGATGCCCGGCTTGACCTTGAGAGTCCAAATCACAGAGGAAAGAAAAAAAGCTCAGTCACAGGCAGAGCATATCCCTGCTGTACACCGTAATCATTAGGGGGGAAAACAGCGGAGAAGCAAGGAGCAGAGAGGAGGGTGGAGGATGAGGAGATGCGACGAGCCACAGGGAGGAGGAGGAGGAGGGAGGGGCGAGGTGTGTCCTCAACAAAGATGAATTTGTGTTTAGAGGGATAGGCTACTGTACAGACACCACAGCTCACGTCTTTAAAGGATAGGATCAAAACATAATTTAAGCACAAGAGAAATGTACAGTGCACAGGGTCTGATAGGTGACTGCTGGGGGTTAATTCAGGCGTGGGCGGCGTGCAGCAGTTTGGATGATCATCTAGCAGACAGTCCATGAAGGTCACAGTGAAAGGATCAATAAAGTGTAAAATTTAAACCAAATAAATAGGGGTAATGCCTCTAAGAATTCAAGGCCCTCTGACAAGGTGTCGCACTGGCATTGCCTGTCTAAATCACTATGTATGTTTATTTAAGGCCATGTAGGTTGATGACAGTCTTGTGTATAGTCCTGTCTTCCCTGTACAAATCGTCTGTGACTACCCTGAACTAGACCAATCCACTGTGGACTTTCCCCTCGGTGATTTAACCTTTACAGCAATTTATTTTGACAAGTGGCACGCTGTTATCTATACAGTGATTATCATTATTATTATTATTATTATTAGTAGTAGTAGTAGTAGTAGTAGTAGTAGTAGTAGTAGTAGTAGTAGTAGTGGTAGTGTTTGCAGAAGTAGTATTGGAAGATGAGGAAGTGATCTGATT
>OMKZ01021602.1:4395-16390 GCA_900302535.1 Neoniphon sammara | reverse complement strand
AAAAAAAGAACGAAAGAAAAAGAAAGAAAGAAAGAACAAGCTTGTTGAGTGTTTTTTTTTTTTTTTTTTTTTTTTTTTTTGGTTACATTTTTGACAGTGATTTAAATGATACAATCTTCCTTGAGGGAGTTCATGGAAAACATTCAGAGAACAAGACTTCATCTCCACAGGCCAGTGAAATGAGCTTGTGCTGTGCTATTTACTGGCAGAGGATGGCACCAAACTGGGTACAGCACCAAAGTATGTTGCCCTTTATGAAAGAAAATGTATGAAAGCAATTTCCCTGCGGGGATAAATAAAGTTTTCTGCATCTGAATCTGAATCAGTGCAGTGTTACAGTGTGGTACTCAATCAATAGAGAATGGAGTTGCCTTTTTCTCAAATAGACAATACTCACCACCTCCTGTCTAGAATAGCTCTTCATGTTTATGATCAGAACAATTGCTGTTTGTGAAATTCCCCACTAGATTTGCCACATTCCTCCCATCAGACACCAACCCTTTTAAACACCCATACAGCAGAGATGATGAAATTGTCTTGTTAATGTAGAGACATGTTTGAAGCCAGGGAGTTGGTTTTGTGTGTGAGTTCGTGTCTGCCCTCAGAGATCTGGCTGATGCAGTGGAAAGCCAGGTGGTGTGGCTTGGCAGCTGGGCAGGGCTGTGTGGAAACATGGCACAGACGATGGTTTGCTGCACGAGAAGTACCCACACTGCGTCTAGTGCTTTGATGTGTGGTTCACCAGAGGCAGGTGTGACCCACCTTATCGCTCTTACCATTCCAGAGGCTCAGTGGTCAAATACTTGAACTGCTTGGACATGTTGGCTGGCTTCAAAGTTCTCCCATGTGAGAGTAAATTGGGTGGAGGTTGTCCTCATAAACATATTTATGGGCTTGCTCATGCAGCCTCCACATGTATGAGAGGGTATTTTATGAAAAATCCACCGTGAAATTATTGCTGGTAATCAACCAAAACCTTTTATCATCCAGAAACAATTCAGTTTTGATCTTGTTATGAAGAGTCAAGCAGAAATAATGCCAACAAAATCAGAATCTCCTCCATAGTTAATCCCAGGTTTGTGGTATCACAGTTACCTGGAAAAGATTATGTTAATTTGCGATGCTATCTTTATACTTTGTTTTTCACTGAAGCACTGGGCAGCCATGAGACGCTTTGCAATGATTAAATTCATCATCCTCAACGCAGCAAAGGTGGATTGAGGTCAGTGTAATAACTTGATTGTGTAATACCTGCTCAGTGTAGCTTAATAACAAACCTACATGTTCCAGGTGTCTGGTAGAGTGACAGCATGACAAAAAGTGTGCATTGTTGGTTTATAACTGTGTCATTTCTTGAATGTATAGCCACTGTGTTTAACATTATTTGATAATTATTCACAATATATTCAGTGATTAAAATGTGCATGATACTAATCTCATGCTTAATGCAGTTTTAATGAAGTCATTTCTGCAGGTGTACAGATCGATAGATTCTTTATTCATTTCAATGTGGCTCATAAATTGATAAGTTACACATTATCATACAGAAGCTGAATGCCAGTACTGGACAAAAAGTTGCAAAAATAGCTTTTTTTGTTTTTACATCTTTTCTGTCAGTGTTTTGCAGCATATTGTAGAGCAGTATGTTGTGGCATTGATGAAATGAAACAACTTTGAGTGTTGAAATACTTTAACGCACTGAACTTGATCAACTGACTGGGTGTAAAGGGATGTTTTGTTTTTTTTTCAAATTCAGGGCACTGGGCTGTGGCCAAAGTGACATTTTGAAACACGGGTGTGTATGAGAGGATCGAGGGTCACCATATGCCTGGCAAGCGCAGCAGAGCATCATGGGAAAAGCTGGCTTGATGGGCTCTCCAGCACAATTATGCGCACAATGCATACAATATCAAATCAGTTTATAATTACATCTGCTACATTTTAAGCCCCCCTCTCTTCATTCTCAGATGACTCTTGAAAGTGGCTACATTATGTGTTAAAATTAAACTAATCTGCTTGAATTGCTAACTATATGACAACAACACTACAATTAACACAGGGATGGTAAAATCCATGAGCATCTTCTAGGCTGGTGGTAAAAGTAGCAGAGATGAATACACTGAGAACATCATTTCTTTTAGTTGTCATTGAAAACTGAATGCTTGGAATAACACCCATCTTGGAATAAAATGTACAAACAATTAAAACGTACATGTGATGTGAACTGGGGGTGCAAAGAAAAAAATAAAGATAGCATGGCAGCTGGCAAGAGAAACTTCTTCAACAATTAGTCCTATTGTTCAGTTTCTCTAGTGTGTTAGGACACGGCCCATCCAACAATGTCTTTTTTTGCCTTTTGTCAGATATATTTCCATCTCTCCCCCTTCAGTGCTTGTCTAGTCCTCGTTCTCTTCTTCCTCCTCCTCCTCATCATCGTCATCTGTTTGGTCCCTGGCATCAAGGTCGTCTTCATCTTCAACCTGTAAGGAAAGGGGCACAGTCTAACTAGGGCAAACAGAGACAAAGCACAGCTAAGTGGTAAGGACACAAAGTGTGTGTTTGTGATTCTACCAAATTGAGACTCACTGGAGAGGATGCCAACACCAACACCAACTTTGTGGGTTGCACACACAAAGTTTTCGCACACATTAAAGGCTTTAATAAATCACGGGCTTAAACCACTAAAACACAAAACAATTTAGATTATTATGAATTATGAATGAGGAAATTGAAGAGGTATGCTAAATTAATAAGGCACTTAGTAAAAATATATAGAACATTCCACTGACTCTGTGCTGTGGTTGATAATGAACAACAAACAACTTAAACTGCAAATTATGGTATGGGGTATTTTCAAAAATGTTTTTCTAATTTTACATATGTTCTAGCTGTGTATTTCAATGTCATTCAGTCACCCCATAATTTCCCTAGTCTATACAACCTCTGCTTGAGGGATTTGGATAAACAAGGTCTACAGCAGTAAGGACACTGATAACGGTCAGTACAGTTGGTGTTGAAATTCCAGGGGAAAATGTTTCTCATTTAGGGCTGGAAAAAACACAAAAATTAAAGCAAAGCCGATTCTGTGATGACTGATAGTTTGTCTACCGTCTCTCCCAGGTCTTTGAGTTTCTGTTTGAGGCTGTGGATCTTCTGGTCCTGGTCTGCCAGCAGCATCAGCAGGTCGTCCTGCTCCTTCTTGGACTCTTGCACCTCCGTCTGAAGTTTTCCTTTCTCTGTCTGCAGGATGGCCACTGTGCTGGTGGCTGAGGCCAGCTGCTGCTCCAGCCCAGCCCGGCCCTCCGACAGGCTCCGCACCTCCTCCTGGTCCATGGGAAGAGGAGCAAGAGGGAGGAGAGAGCGGGTGGCAGGTGGTGGGTGTGGGAGATTTTAGTTTAGTTACTTCACAGCTTGTTTATCAAGGATAACACAATAAAGTCATGGAACTGTTTTCACTGTGGTCTTTGATATAAAAACGGCAAAGATCACACTTATTACCTTTAACCAGGTATCATCTAAAAATACTTACACAATAATACATAATATGAAAACAATACATAGAAAAAATGGTCACAATATCATAGAGGCATTTTTTGAGTAGCCACCTCTCTACTTGCAGATTTAAACCGAATTAGTTACACACCTGACATCAACATTCAAACTGTTCTGCTCTCCCGCTCCTGAGTAATAAGAGTAATAGTAATTATTTCTTACCAGTCACTGTGTTAAATCCAGCTAGACTGAGATAAGCTACGCTAATTTTTGCGCTTCTCACTAATGTTGGAAAAATACCTTTGTAGTTTGGTTTTCCTGTTGTTAATAACTTTATGCATGAGATGAAGTTGAACAGGATAAAGAAAAGAGATGGTACTGTAAGAACCCTGAACTCTCTTTGATATTAAAGTCCAAAAATCTGTAATCACTGTTGAGAGAAGGACTGAACAAAAATTTACAGCAACACAACTGTTTTGCCTTTCCCCTCCCCTCCCATACTCATTGTACTGTCTCCATGTTAAATTTAACAGCAGAAGGTCTGTTTTGTGAGACGATATTATACGAATATTTTGATTGTCATAGACAAACTATGCTGCGATTGATTTTTAATCGTAGATGGACACATATCATTACAAGGTGCAAGTGAAGTAACTACAGCAGTCACCAGCCCCAGTTAGCCAAAAGTAATCGGCATGCTCCAGTTTGGGCAATTTCCATTAGCTCCATGGCTCGGTTGCATGCACTCACTCCTCACCCCTGCCCTCATTTACTGCAAAAGATGCACAGCATTGGGTACAAAACAAAAAAAGATAGAGGTTTAGTGACATTCGGGGCAATAGGGGTGCTGTACAGCGACTGCAGATTGGGCCATTAACACTAAACAGTCATCCAGACGTTTTCTTTCACCACCCTTCCTAAATACTTGGGATGAAAACCCAGAAAAGGAAGCCCTGACATCTAATGAATAATTCAAAGATTTCGAAGAGGTCGGATCCCACTGGTGTTGTATGAATTACAGAGGGAGATTTGGGTGAGGCGATGCAGTTCCTCACAGAGTGCTGTCACACAGACGTATTAGCAAACAGATAAGGTACAGACCTTGAGTCTCTCTGTTTCAGAAGTCTGTGCTGCAAGCCTGCTCTCTAGTTCTGCCACCTTGGCGGTGTCTGTCGAGCTCTCACTGCTGGGAACTGAATCCAAGGGCTGGGACAAGGAAAGGCAATGTTACAAAGGAAAGTCATTCTTTTAAGTACTTGTTATGTATGACATGATTTTTATGCCACATTATTCACCCCAGCCTCAGCTCTCCTCAGCAGCTCTTGTTTCTCTGTGTGCAACATGTTGATCTCTGTCATCTGGGACTGGACCTGACTCCTCAGCGACTCCAGCTCCTAGTAGAAAAACAACAAATTCAGTAGCAACACTTTCAACATACATATATGCATCATTTGAAAATAAGGAACATGCTGTGTATTGCAAAGTACAACACAAATACATCAGACAATAAAAGTCAATTTACTCATTAGCTTTTCACTGACTTATCATACATGATGCAGGATTCCCATTCTATCAAATGTAAAATCCGCTGACTTTTTCATGACTAAAATGTTGACTCTCCATAACGAACTATTTAAATGAAACATGGCGGTTTTATTGCCTTAACCAAATTTTTAAATGCACTTTAGATTCAGAAGTCTTATTAAATTTATTCTTTTGATTTATTTTTTAGGAGAATTGAACATGACAGGAACACAACAGAAAATAAGTATTACATTTGGTAGGTTGCTAATTTTTTAAAATTAAGGTTGACAAAAGGTTGACTTGACCCAAGAATTTAATAAATTCACAGACTTTTCCTGTCTGGAACAAACTTTTAAAAAAACGTGGCAAGGTCAAACTGGGGGAAGAGGACAGTGTATAATGAATAATCCCACCTTGAGTAGTTCTGTGTTGTCTGACCCTCCTGCTGAACCTTCTGCTGTCTGTGCGGTCTCTGATCTCTACAGAACAACACACATTAGTGAAGAGAAGACATAATTCATTAGTCAGCATTACAAATCCTCTATAATCTCATTTTTGTTGTGAAAAGATAATATTGGAAATCCAGATAGTTTTAATTAAAACATAATCATGAGGACTCAGGAGCAAACATCCGACAGGCATACACACACAAACATACACTAACCAGCGTGTTGATGAGTGTGTCTTTGTCACTGAGCTGTGTCTGGAGGAGTGTGTGTTGTTTGCGGAGCTCCTCCACCTCCTCTCGAAGCTGTGTGAGCTCTTCTGTCTGGAGACCGTTGACTTGGGAGGAATCACCTTGGCTGTTAGCCTGACTCTGGCTATCCTTACCTGGATCACACACACACACACACATGCTGACGATCTTAAATTGTCAGATTTGATGGGAAATGTGATGTCAGGTGTCATATGCTTACATGCACACATATCCTTCATGTGAAAAATCAGATGAAGGTGAAAGTTTGACATTATAAGTGAAATAGTTTGTTTGGATTACAGTATTTACATGACATTTTCTACAGTTGGGACTATTATGTCCATCAGGTTAGGGCTGGGTGATATGGATATTATATTATCTTTTATATATCTTATATATTATCGCTTGGCTGTTACTGTGATATGAACTAGATATCATCTGGGATTTTGGATATCATAATATCATGATATGGCATAAGTGTCTTTTTCTGGTTTTAAAGTCTCCATTACAGTAAAGGGATGCAATTTTCTGAACTTATTAGACTGCTGTAGCTAATTTATTATTAGCCTGTACCTTTTGGTCATCATATCCACATTACCAATGACTGTTATCAAAAATCTCTTGTGTGTAAATACCTTAGGAAAGCACCAATAGTCATCACAACAATACTGTCACTACTGATATCAAGGTGTTTGGTCAAAGGTCATGTGATATTTGATTTAGTCCCTAGCACCCAGCCCTATATCAGGTTAAAGTCGGATCGTAAATGTACATATAAATGTACCAGCTGTAAACTCAAATCGGTTACATGTCTTTTCAAAAAAGCCTTTTTGTATCTATCACCAAAGAAATTAATCTTTTCTTCTGATAAATTCTTTTCCCATTCTTTATGGGAGAAACAAAACACATTTCATTTGCTATCCAAAACGCTGATGCAGCCATAAACAGTGAGGTGAACCCACCTAATTTCAGCTTGAGGATGTTGTACTGGTCTTTGTGCTGCTGGATCTGGGCCAGCTGCTGGGTGACTGTAGTCTGCATCTGCTCGTTCTGAGACGACAAGGACGTTACCTGCTCTTTCAGCTCCTGGATCTGAGCATCCTGGTAGAATGGAGAGTGGCAGAATGTAAACAAGTCGACAGTGACCATGAAGTCCCCTATGACTGGTGCAAGCAAGTCACCCTGGGTGTGTTTTTTCATGTGTGTATGTGGTGTGTGGTGTCTAAGACATTGCTGCTTGAAGCTTGGGGACTTTCTGGCTTGTTGGTCGTGCTGTGGCGGGCCAATCAGTTTAATTTTGTGGATACTGGATATCATTCCCCAAAGATTCATCAAATTTTACCCAGCAGAGCCTAAGATATTGAGCATGAAGCTTATTGCCCTACTGGCCTGATGGTGGTGCTGTAGTGGGCCAATTAGGTTTCTATTCAAAATGCAAAACCTCAGAGTTTAAGTTCATCACTCCCTCGGGTTTTATCCAAAACAGGCAGTAGAGGCTCAGAAATCGAGTGTATTGGATGGACAAACCCAGTCCGGTCCCCGATCTTTGACCGTTGGGGACAATAAAATTGTGCACAGGAGAATACACCAATGTCCTTTTTGTCCAATGAGAGCACATCTCTTTGTTTTAGGTATGCACACACACATGAAAAACCACATGTACACCTGTTTACCTGTTCTCTGATCAGCTCTTTGTACTGAGTCACAATGCTGTCGTGCTGTTCCAATGTCTTCTTCACTTCTTCCTCCTTCTTCTCCTCTTCGCTGGACTTGTGGACTGCTTTAGTTATTACACCTATGATGACAAGATGACATGATAGTAAAAATCCAATTCAACTATTCCATTGTCCAAATAACATAATCCCACGATGGTATTAAGATAAAGGATGCCATTACTGGCTGTCAGGCAAAGTGGTCGACTGACCTTCCAGTTCTTTGACCAGCTTGGTGAACTCGTGGTCGAAGAGCATCTGCTCTGGAGAGGGGAAGACGGGTTGGGGTTTCTGGGCAGCACGTGAGTACAGCTCGTGTTTAGTGATGAAGCCCAGCTTCTCTACAAAGTTCTCCTTCCCGATGCGCTTCTCAATCAGCTGCTTCAGCTTCTCTCTGAACAGCACAGGGAGGGAGGCCATGACTTGTTGGCGTTTGACATAATGAACAGTGTGAACAAATCTGTGTAGTAGAACTGAGCTGTATCTGTGTGCTTGTACCACTACACATGTAAACAACCACAAAATACGACATTGTGAGGCTATGGTGATTCCTACATACTGCTTTCTTTCAAGGTTTGTGAGATAAGTGAAAGGGACAAGTGTACCAGTGTGTGTGTCTTACTTGGTATAGTTCTCCAGTGAGTTGTCATTGTAATAGATGCAGATGCCAAGGAGCAGCGCACACAGGCCCTGCACCAGCCTCTCATCCTCTCCCAGGTTCTCTGAGATCTGACCCGTCAGCTGCAGGAGGCACTAAGTTAAGGATTAATTTGACACCAGTGGGCTTCAGACCCTCAGAGCGCTTTCACCTGGGAATGAAATGTGATGTTCCCATTCTCACAGAGAACAAGGTAAATAAATGCATTACACAGTTTGTACCCCAACTGGTCCTTTAGCTTTGGACAGCTTGTGCGTAGTTAAATGCAAAAATATACAGGTGGGTGCTAAATAGCTATGTCTCTAATATCAATATATGTTATTGCTGTGGTGTGACGGCCTTATTTCCTACTCTTTTTGTGCCTTTTTATTTTACTTGGTTGAAATTAATGATTATATCCTTAATTTCATGATCCTAACTAAGGAAGCATCGATACCGATAAAATGAACTACCATATTAGAGATTTTAACTAAGGCTTGTCCAATGATATACCAAAAGCCCTGAGTAGCATGTCTGATATAAAAGCAAATTCTCTACTTCCTGAATTTAGGCAAACAGAAGCCAGTTTTCTCAAATGTTGGGAAAAAGATGGATCTTATATGAATTATATCGTCGGTAGTCCAAGTCTACACTGTTCAGTAAAAGTAATGGATCAAATCAATATCGGTCAATACTAAATCTTTCATACTCAATCAGTATGGAAAAAGTAGAATCAGTGCATCTCCAATACTCGGCCACTGAAGCCCATTCAAAACCCAGTGTGTGAATACTGCACACCACCAGCTGAAAGCCACAAAACCACATCTAGATGCAGACATTAGCATAATGACACAGACTGACAGCTTGTCAGTCGAAGGATACGAATGGTACATTCTCCTGATTGTGGAGGAAGTGTGTGACAGCAATGGGACAGTTGCTGATCCACGTACACAGCAGCATGAGGAGGCCCACCCTGGTCTGCACTTTACTGCCCTGTTAAGCACAACAAAAGCCAAAAGACACATCAACATGCCTTCCAACAGAGTGAGAATGACAGGGAAAATGGTGATACAGATCTTATGTCCTCTAAACAGGACACTTAGCGAGCCTGATAAAAAATAAATAAATAAAAGATGTAGGACTTAATACCATGGAGAACAAAATGTTCCCTATGGGAAGTTTAGTCCTACATGCCAAATGACCATGACCTGTATTTGAACATATCCTGAACACGGAGATTTAGATTAAATCAAATTAATCATTGCAAACACTTATCCCAATCTCTGATGACAGGGTTTTTTCTTACAAAGACCATTAACTGTCAGTAGTACTGTTCAGAGTTCTAGTTATTTCTTTGAAGAGCACTTTTTAATTTGTGGTTGCAGACACATTTGATTTAATCCAGGCAAGAAAAAAGCCAACAAATTTATTGCCTTTGCAATCAATTCAATTAGGAAAAACAGGTGCTGGAAAAAAGGCAGAAAAACTATGTTTATATATGCGCTGGCAAAAAAGTGAGGCATCAATTTTGTTGGCCCACTGTAGCATTTATAACAATGGCTTTTTTCCTCATGCAAACTTGCTGAGGGAAAAAAAACACTGCAATTGACACTGCAAACCCCTAGACTAAAATCATCCATGCCATGTGTTTATACAGCAGAACCTCAATCACATCACAGCATTAGTAGTTAATAAGGTTATCACAAACACAAGTGGGACACAATAAAAATGATTAAATTCAGGGTTAAAGTTAGGTTGACCATGGCATGCAGCCCTGTAGATATTCAAATATATACAAAGTTCTGAAAGACCATAAACCTAATCTGAACACTCAGCTATCAGTTAGCCAGCAGAAAAACCAAAAGTGATATAATACTGCTGAGTGCATGAGCAAATCAGATGACAAAAATCGAAACTGATGCAAATTTCAGCTTTTTTTTTTCATTTGATAGTTTGCAATTTTCACTGATACCTCAACTGATACTTCCTTTAAATTAAAGTAAGAGGAAATCTCAGGCTAAAGTATTGTTATGTTTCCAGCTGATGGCACATGCAAAACAAAAGCTACTTTTGTGCTTTTTAAAAATAAAGACTTAAATTATGATACTAAAAGGTTGGCATAAAAATGATCATGCATTTCCATGTGAACAACTCTGAGGAACAGCTGAGAGAGGTTTAGGAACTGCAGCATTTTTTGTTTTCTCTCAACAAAACAAGGCTTTTATGGACAGAAAAATCTGATCTATATGTATATATGGCAGCAAGCATTTATGTAATTTTGGACAATTTCTCTCAATGAACTGCTGAGGAAAGGATGATCTTCATGGAATGGGGATGTCAGCTGTTGAATGTTCATACAGACTTTAACATAATGCAGAGCTGAGTGGAATCAATACACACTACACTATTGTTTACGCCAGGTAACAGGCTTGTGTATTAGCATTAGTACCTAATGCACATCATGCTTAAGAAGAGCAGACCTCTCTCCTGCAGCAAAATGAAAAATGCCAAAAAAGAAATAAGAATGGCTCATTTCAACAGTGAGTGCATGGATGACAACCTATCAGCATGGCATACTACAGAAACTTAGGAAATCACCTTTTCAGATTTTGTCTCCAATTGTGACGTAATGCAAAAACAAACATTTCAGAGAGGAAAAGAAAAATGACCACAAGTATTAATTGAATTATATATGGCCTCAACTCAAAAACTAGATATATGAAGTTATCTGTCAGAAATATTATACTGTCAGTAAAAAAGATGCAGTGCAAAATTTGCAAAACAACCGATAAAAGCTGACTAAAACCCATTTGAAAACCACCTGAAACAACAGTGAAAATAATCCTCAAAATAACTGTTCTAAACCTTCTCCCAACTGTGTGTATGTGTCTACGTGCATTTCACTGCCACACAGGGAACAGGAGAAGAAAGAACAGTGAAAATATTTCCCTCTGGGAGTGACAAGAAAATGCCCACAAGTTGCTGCAGTAAATCCCACAAGAACAGTAAAGTAAAGCATCACAGAAAAGGGTCAAAGGTCACAGTTCAAAGCAAGGACTAACAGGTGTTAGGATAAGATCGGCACGAATAAAACAAAAAACAAAATGAAAAAAAAACAGGTGCTCTGTCCCTTTTCTCTGTGTTTCTATTAGGTGTTCACTTGTGTCCTTCCCCACAATATAGTTCCTCAAGCAACTGGCTCTAATCAAGAGTTTTCAAATCTGTGCAGAGGAGAGCACCCACAGATTACCCTAATGAGGAAGAACGGGAGAACAGGGTCATAGCCATAGGTTAAAATGAGGACAATGGGTGGGGTAAAGTTGGGTGAGGTTGGGTGCGGCGCTGAACAGCAACAGGGAAGCCAGATCCCCCAACACATGGAACAAGGAGCCCGCTGCTACGGATGCCAAGCCAAAAAAAACCTAAGACAAGTGCGGCCCAAACACACAAATACACACAAACGCGCACGCCCATTACTCACCCGCCGGTTGATCTTATCACCCTGCAAAACCACAATAATGTGACACTGTTCTGTTCAATTCAAAAACATCCAAAAACGGCCTAGATGCAGCGTGTCTCTTCTCTAACGCTTTATTTTTTACCTTTGTCCATTTGTCTAAAAAAACTGGCCCTGCTCTTATGCAACCCTGTAGTGAAAGTTAGAAGTGCTGATGTAGCCTATTAGTGTGTCTCCTTCAATTATTCCAGTTTCATAGTTTGACTTTTATTCTACCTGGGAGAGGATGTTGGTGCACTGCTGCAGGAGGGAGACGGGGGGCTTGCCCAGGCTGGTGGCGAGCTGCACCCTCAACAGCTGCTCCTTCTGGGTGAGGTTGTCCTGCAGGGCGTGCGCCAGAGCCACAGCGGCACACCAGTTGGACAGAGAGTCTGCCGAGAACAGGCCCCCACACAGCAGCTGACCCGCAGAGATGG
>OMKZ01021601.1:0-17879 GCA_900302535.1 Neoniphon sammara | reverse complement strand
AAAATTGACCAGGAGAGGGGGGAAAATAAGCACACAGAGTGCCAGCACTTCCCCCCTCTCCTGGTCAAATGTTTTTGGGGGGTGGGCAGTCCAAAAAAACAGAAGCAGATCAGAAAACAAGGAGGCTAATATATACTTATCAAACAGAGGAATTAGAAATAAAAGCCTTTCTCAAGTAAAAGCCTGCCTCCAATAAAGGCCTGGTATCCTCTGCAGTTGAGATAAATAAAGGCCCTGGCCGTTACTTGAGGAAAAATGGTAAGATACATCTACTTGAAATATCATGGCAACCAAACCTCAGCTGAAAATACATTTTGAGAAACCAAAACGATTCTTAGAACATGTTAAATCAGATGAGCTCATTAAAAAACTGATGTCTCTTTATCAGAAGGTCTAATGTCAACCCTTCTGTCTTTCTACAGCACCTTATCCCAAGTCCTTCATGCAGTAGCAGCCCTCCTCTACCCATTCACCTGGCAGCACACCTTCATCTCAATCATTCCAGAGATTCTCATCGACATAGTGATGGCACCTACCCCCTACATGTTGGGGGTCCAGAAACACCTGCTGGACCAGGTCACCGACCAAATGGATGTGAGTTACCTTGAAGAATACAACAAAACATTGTCTTTCAAAGCAGAGTGGTCTTAGACCTCAGGGTTAGTTTTTAATGAATTTGTAATAGGACAGGCTTTGGGGGATCTTAGTGTTTTGCCAGATAATCTGCTACTATATTGATGTATTCTATGTGCTCCGCTTGTCATAGAGCATTGTTTTTGGTTCATGGTGGTCAAAACGCTACTTCCCTGTTGCATTTACAGAAATCAGGATTGTTGCAGGCCACATAAGATAACTGGTCTGTTAAATCACCAACCGGTAACCAATCATAGCTTCCATATCTCACTTATATCTATTGCATATTTAGCTAACGCAATAGTAGTTGACCAAGTTCACTAGATGCCTTTTTCCAGATACTTTCTATGGTGTTCAAAGTGTTTCTTGAATCTGGGTGTTTATATTTACATGGTTGGTAACATTAACTGTTATCAGAGCTGGTGATCAGACCAAGGTTTAATATGTAATCTTAATATGTGATTTTGCTCAACAGAGACGAGTTTTTGAGGGTTTAATCAATGCAGGGAATGAGTCTTTAAGCCCTGTTCATATTAGCATCTTGTGGCTGGACAACCAAATTTATCAGCACAATATTTTCAACACTGTCACAAAGTATGAACCCGCACAGTATTTGCTCGCAGCCAGTTATCATGAGTATAAATGTAATTTTCAATTTCAGCAAACATGGAGGCGGCCATACAGATTTTAAGTAAGCAAGATGTATGTACAGTAAATATGTATTCCTTGGCAGCAACAAAAAAAGAACATTTTAACCAGAATTACTTAACACCACCTTTTTGAATGAACTCACATCTGAGTGTACTGCCTTGGTTGCCCTCAGACCCAGTTAAACATGTATCACTGTGCATCAACTACTGGTTGTCGTGTTCCCGTCCGTATTCACACAGCGAGGCTCATTTGCACAGTAACTAGAGTAAACTTCAGTTGTCACTACCTGTTTTGAGCAGGACTTGATACTGCCAGTTGTCGCTGTCTTTACAAATTGTACCAAGAACTTGACTGGCGTAAGCACTAAAATGAGGCATGATAACTGTATTTTACTTTAATATGAAGTAATTGTTTGGCCTATTCATTCTTCTCTTTCTTCTCTATATAACAGCTGCTTGTGGTGGATTTATCAAAGGATAAAAAGGAGACCTTCATTGTTTCAGTAAGTGTGTGAAAATGTGCTGTCATGATTAACTGAAACTGTCCTTCTAAAAATGTTGGAAAGGTTTTAGATCTATATTTTTAAGAATTTGGTTATCTATTGTAATTTATTGCAGAGAGAAAATGTCATTATGTCAACGCTAAAGAAGCCCTTGTTTTCAGGTTGGTGATGAGAGGTCTATTCTGCCCCCTAAGCTCCAAAATGAAATACAGCAGGCATTAAAAGACAGAACAGAAGGAGCAAGTAAGTAAATTGGACCCAAAATCAAACACAGGTCTTTGTTTTCCAGAAGGCAACAGATACTGGACATCTGTTCAAATATGAATTGAGTAATCCCATCTTAAATGTTCCCTTAATTTGATCTATACAAAATATCTGAAAACAGTATGGCTTTTGTTTCAGCTGTGGAGGAGTTCAACCGGGTGGTTTCAGAAGCCTTCCTGCCCTTCTTTGTGAAAACAGTCGGCCATTATGCCTCATATGTCAGGTATGGTCATGGAGAGCATGGAGTTTTTGACAAGAGAAGTTTCTACAAGGCCATCAAGTCCAAGACTACTCGGCATTTTGTGAAGAAATTCATCCAGACTCAAATGTTTGACCTCTTCATCCAGGAGGTGGAGCAACAGCAGCCTGGACCACAGCAAGGTGAGGACTGTTTCACAGAACTCCTCAAATTAATTCAACTTACAGATACGCTCTAGATCCAATATCTACTTAACTTCAAAGTCTGGAAAGTAAGAACAAAAGTATTATTACACTTGTAGCATCTTTCCTCTTTGAAATCCTAACTTTACAATTTATACCATCTATACATAGTGGTCACATAGATTGTGAATGTATATGACAGCAACCATGCACACTAATGAATACTACTGTCCTTTTTACTGCAGGGATATTTCATAAAAAGATCCTTGAATACCAGGAAAAGAAGAAAAGTGACAACACAAGAAAACACTAGGTGTCCAGGGAATACACATTTTGATACCCTGTTTGTATATAAGGGATTTACATGAGAATTGAAGGTGTAGATGTGAATGTTGCAAATGTAATGTCTGATTTCATGTTTAATTTTTGACTTCAATTATTGTGTGTAAAAGTGAATTACAGCTAGAACTTGGTGGGTATTTTAAATGTTGCTGCTACTCTACTCTGTGAAACATATTCAAAAAAAGTGCTTTCATTTCAGTTGCATGTGTTGGTTCAGTCTGTGACTGAAGTCTGAAATTGGTACTGAACTTGATGACCAGAAAAATCATTTCAAATAAAGAGTGTTTTTTAAAGTGAACAGTTCCTACTGATTTTGCCAGTTCACAGTTACTGTGTGCAATGTTTTTTGTCACAAGAAGAAAAGTGCTTCAACCACATCCCGAACACCTCCTGCTTTCAGTAAATTAGGCACCTTCTTATGTTGTTAGTTATTTATGAATTTTGGACAATACAGTCATGTCAAGTTACAATTAACCCTTTAAATGCAAGACAGTGTACAAATTTGACACTTGCTTTTGGAATTATTCAAATTATTCTTGTTTTGTGTTGTTAGAAAATGTACTACTTACTTCAAAACAGGGATGCAGAATTACCTGAATCTAGGTTTGTTGCACCTTGCCAGTTAACTTCACTGATTTAGATAGATAGATAGATAGATAGGTACTTTATTGATCCCGAGGGAAATTCAAGATTTGGCTTGTGTTAAAAGTTAGGCTTCTACTGACTGAAACCTTCATTACTTTAGTCTTATTACACAGCTGTGTTGAATACTGATTGGTTAATTGGTTAAATAAGCCATTCTGTGGTTGCTTATTTCTGAATAACTGACAGTTGTCAAGCTAACTGTCAAGCTACGATCTCATCACCGTACCTGTTCATTCCAAATTAATGTGCTTCATTAAATAATTTGGTTTAATAATGGATCCTTGTTTTCAGCAATTAACAGTGTTTTGCACCAGAGTGTACCATGTTATTGTTAGAAATTCAAAAGAAAGCAACAGCAATTTGGCCCTTTTAATTATGAGCTTTTTAGAAACTGTCATAAAGGGGTTATAAAGATAGTGTTGCCAGGTGCTGTACACATAGGAAATGGGCTGGAATAGCAACAGACCAACTGCTCATGGTGCTGGTTCTCTGGTACAGGCAAGGAGGGTACAATGCCAGCTTTGATATTTTAACGTTACTGAAATACCATAACTTCAGTAATAAAAGTAATTAGTCGTATTTTCATAGTAATTTCATTTTATTTGAATAGAACTTTTCAATACAGTTAAAGTGCTTCACATCAAAAATAGAAGAACAATAAGAAATATAACATAGAACTGGGTCAGCAAGCCTGATTTTCTCTGGCAGATTATTCCAAAGTCTAATAGCAAAGGCCCGATCTTTATTTTCAGGACAAATTATCCCTCACATAATAACTTTTAAGTTGGTTTTTATTGATCTTATCCAAGTGTGATCTTACAAAGAATGCAAAAGAAGACAAGCTCAGTCAAATTAAATCACTGAAAACATTTAATTATAAAAGTATTTTATAACCAGTTTACCAAAATTTATACAGTAACAGCATACCTGACCTATAGTTTATTTTTTATATTTTTTATTTACATTTGCAACACAGTTACAAGTTACAGAAAATATTATCAATAAATAATGTAAGAAGAATGTAGTGACATTTTTGATGAGCAAAGACTGAGCCATCATGTCTTTATCCCGTCATGTTATGTTAAAGATTTTCATCAGATTCAGATGCTGCCAGCCAGCAGAGGTGAGTGTTCTCCCTGATGAACATGTCCTCTGACGTCGTAGTGATCGTAGTCATATAGGTGGTTACTGTGCAAGACAGCCTGCACGCTTATGTGGAGTTTCTGTGGAAACATGACACATTACTTGATGGTATTCATTAATGCTACACTCAAATCACATAGGCATAACTGAATGACTTAAAAGTTTAAAGTAACGAAATGGAAGCATTCACACATTGAAACTCATCTGAAGCTGTTAAGATGCCATGAGTCTGTGATTCAACCTGTTAAAATTTTGAGGAGAGGAAGCTGTCATCTTCCACTAGAAAAACTTCATACCGAAAGAGTATTCGACCAGTCACAACAAGGTGTTCATGAAAATGTAATTGTATGAATTCTATGGCGTGGAGCTCCGCAGCCAGCTCGCGATCTGCATCGATAGTTTCGGCGTCTGGTCTATTTTCTCCGCGCTCCGCGAGCAAATATCTCAAGAAAACACACTGAAAATACACTAGAAATGGTCAAATCTGCGTCCCACACCTGCCAACCCCTCTGATTTCCCCCTCTCTCTCCCTGTTGTCCTGGAGTTTCAGTTCCCCTGATTTTCTCCCACAGTTTGTTAATGACATTTAAATACATCACATTTGTCAGTTGTGTTGGAGAGAGAGAGAGAGAGACACACACACACACACACTCACACAAGGGGTAATTTTGTTACTCATTTTAAGCACTTCCAAAGTACAGACTATTAGGTGGAAGTTTTTGGAATTTGCGGTAGCCAACACATCTGGCTTGAGAGACTAGTGAGCAACATACCAGTTACAGTTACAGGATACTATAACTTAGGTTGATAATGATCAGCTTTTCAAATACAGAGAGGTATTGCCCACACAACCTCTTTAAGCGCGAAAGTGATCTAAACCACAGAGCCAAGACAATGCTGGAGTTTCTGAATGTCCTTGAGTGGCCCAGCCAAAGCCCAGACTCAAACCCCGACTCAAACGAAAATCTATGGAGAGACCTGAATATTGTGGTTCACAGGCAACTCCCCATACAGCCTGATAGAGCTAGAGAAAATCTGTAAGGAGAAATGGGAGAAACTGCCCAAATCCAGGCATGTAAAGCTGTAGATGTATACTCTGGAAGACTAAGAACTGGAAAATATGGGAAGACCTGCGTTAGGTGACTTTTTAAAGAGTGGAATTAGCAATAAGGGAGGAGTTGAGAGGACACAGCCAAAAAAATGCTGGAGTGGCTTCAGGACAAGTTTCTGCATGTCCTTGAGTGGCCCAGCCAAAGGCCGGAGTCGAACCCCAATGAAATATCTATGGAGAGACCTGAATATTGTGGTTCACAGACCCCATCCAGGCTGCAAGGGGAAATGGGAGAAACTGCCCAAATCCAGGCATGTAAAGCTGTAGAAGTATACTCTAGAAGAACTGGAAAAAAACAGGAAGACCAGGGTTAGGTGGCTTTTTACAGGGTGGAATTACCAATAAGTTGAGGAATGTTAACGTGGAGTAGAACTGAAGGAGATGAAACCCAGTTATGTAATCAGTTTACATTGTAGAGTATACTTTATATCAAGAGGTTACACTTGCTCCTCGGTTCCACCCCATTGTCCAAATTTGGGTCTTCCGGTTCCAAGATGTTACAAGATGGAAAAGACCAGAAAACTTGAGGCTTCAAAAGAGCAGTTCAGAAACCAACGGGTGATGTCACCACAGGATAGATCCACTTCATTTTTACAGTCTACGGGTCCACCACGCAAAGCTCCGAAGCCAGCTACTAATATTGGTTGTCAAGCATTATTTGCATAATCTTCATGAGCCCGTTTAACAAGATTTTATATTCCTGTGTAGCCTACAATTGTGCACAGATTACCAGGGAACAGTGTGTGCTTGCAGCTTAGAGGAAACATAGATGTACATGCAGCATAATTGTTGATGATACCTCGTTTATGCTGTACTCACTGGATTGCTCACATCTAAAATATTTATGGAGGAATTTAAAACCAACCATGAATAAATTGCAGCAGAATTACTCACTTTTAAAGTAGGATTGATTATATTAACTAATAATTTTGGTTTTTACTACCTTGGACTGCCAACATGTTTCTTCTCTGTTCATTTGTGATTACTGGAATGGCACCTGAAAGTCTCTGATGTACCTGAAAGTCTCTGATGTAGGTGAGGAAAAACATAATGAAGGAGAAGGCCAGTGACCACTCTGATGCTGTGCTGACCAGATGAGCTATGTAACCCTGAGAAAAAATGGGCAAACACACACATTTGCAGTACATTAACTACTCCTGTAAGTCGATGTTAAAGTCGAAGATGAGCATTGAATGTCTGTGTGTCTGTGTAAAAACTGAATTAGCACTGAAATAGCTCACCTTCTCTCCTGGTCTCCAGTGTAGCTTACTGGTCACATCCACACCTGGTAGGTCATCATAGAGGATCACTGATGACACAAACACTATGTGTGCATGCATGACAGTGAGAGAGAAGGGGGAAAGGTGTTAAAAAAAAAAAAAATGTTTTGAGGCGTACAGTGAACACAACAAAAATTGAGTCCATCCTTTACCGTTTCACAAAGGTTTTTAATTACTAATGCAAGATGTTGAAAGACTAAAACAGTGGTCTTCAACTATGTGCCATTAAGGTTTAATGCCAAGTTCACATCATATTGGAAGTGGAAGAAAGGAAATACAACTCATTTGTGCAACAATTTGGACGTGTTCATATATTTTAACTCATCAGAAGGCCCATGTCACCCAAGATGGTGAAAGTAAGTTTCATATGTGGTGTTCCTTTTTATTATCATAAGATATTTTATGATAGATCAGTTTTATCTTATATTATCTTCCCTTGAAAGACCTCAATGAGTAAAGGAAACTGACATTTGTGCATGTTTGCTGCCTCTGCTGACACACTTCCACAACAAGTGATGCTAACTAACCACCTGCACATAATTTAAAACCACTGGTCTAGACCATCTTGTTAGGTATCTGTTTGCAATATTGCAGATTCTGGTGATCTTATGCTCACTGGTGATGATGCTGGCCAACGTCCACATCCCTACAGCGGTACGAGCCCACACGATGTCCTTACTTTGGAAGCGAGGCTGCATATGGTAAGACATGGCGGTCTGGATCAGGATGTAGAGCACTCCTGAGCCAAAGGTCAGCGCTGCCCCTGACAGATGAACAGAGATGATGGCACTTTCCTAGGAAAGAGCAAAGATACCTCATGCCATTCTATTCAATACCATATAATGGTGTATGAGAAGCCCTTAACCTCAACTAATTTGAATACAAAATTATGCTTACATTCCACAAAAAATATGGATAAATGTAGTTTTTGTTAACCTGGACAGTTTTTAGTGTCCTGTTGTCTAAATTTGTCTAAAACACCTGGGGGTACCAGAAGCTCAAAACAAGAGTCAATAGCAACAGCAAAGAAAAGCTGTTTGGCACTGGCAGAGAAGATTTGGCAAATTTTTCAGGGGCGCAACCCACATACTCAGCTCTGCTACTCATCCCACAAATACATGCTCCTTACAAATGTGGCACCATTTAAAAGGGAAATAATCAGGCTTTCCAATGGTATAAGATTTATTGCTAAGAAGCATTGTTACAACAAAGAAATAATCTACCAAACACAAATTTCCTTACTTTTTGTGCATAGTTGCAGTCATAGTAGCAATAGTAGTAGCAGTTGTAGTACCAGTAGCATTACTGGTAGCAAAATAATTCTGGAGGAAAAAGCGTTTATAGATGGCTATCAAAATCTGTAGCAGTCAAACACTACCACGTATAGCATTCTGAATTAAGACACCCTCCCTAAACCAGTGAATTTGCACAGGTGGTGGAGAAGAGATGATCCATTGTACAAGCTTTGTGTGCAAAAGAGCACCATGGTACATATTCCCTGTGGTTGCGAACAGCTGCCAAGCTAACACAAAATGCTACCCATAGGAACTGAACCAGTTAACGTACAGAGGTTAAAATGTATTGAACATCTTGTCTCAGTCTGGGTAAGTCAGGAAATGGGTATTTAGCCCAAAACGTTGGAGCATTCCTTGAACAAATCAATCTGCGACAAAATTAATAAACAGAATTAGCCAGCTAATTTGAACTGGGTAAGATCAAAGTAGCCTGGACTAATTGACACATGAGGAATGGGGTCCAGTCTGCTGCAGTTAGCCAACAGGAAAGTGTCATAGTTCAAGGATGATAGACACCGTCTTATTACATCTCCTCCTGGTCAGGCTACAGTCATTAAGAAATAACTGAAGGACTCTAGGATTTATTTAAGTAGACATTAAATACAGTAACTGTACAACTGTTGGATTTTTAGCATAACTCAAACAGTGAGATAGCACAAGACACATAAATAACAGTTTACCTGAAAATTAGCCACGATACACATGCCCAGCGAGCTCAGAAACCCCAGTGACAGAGCAGCAGAGTTGAACTGGTGCAACCTGGTTTCACCTCCCATAGCTAGCGCTTCCACCTGCTTGTAGCGCACATAGACAGTGGCTAGACCTGCACACAAAGACACATAATGGTAGTTTGTAGTAATGCGTGTTGCAGCAACGAGATGTCATCCTAATTTTACACTTCTTCCCATATGACATAAATTATGCATTAGCATAAGCAATGATAGCCATTATGGCTGAAGAGAGAAAAGAACACTACATACAGCAGTGGCAATGACCACTTAATACTATAGACGTAGCAAAATAGAACACCACAGCAAAGAACACTTCAAAAATGATGAAAAAATAAGAAACAAGGATGTTGTGGATTGCCACTTTAATGTAGTAACACTTAGTGAATAGTGGCTTATGTGAGCAATATGTAATGGAAGAATAAAGTGTGTCAAAGAGGATGTTAACGCAGTCTTACCAAAAAAGGAAGAGATGCTCAGCATGAACCCAAAGAGACAGCGCTCAGGGACCTCAGAGCTTGTATCACTGTGAACACAGATAAACCAGAAAAATAAGTGATACACAAGCTCTGAGAATCGTTTGAAACTAGAACAATGCAATCCTTGTTATGTATTTTATTTGAACCAATCTTCATACTTGCAACTTTTACAAGGACAGTTGGGGCTTGGGTCTTTAAATTTGACTATTTTCAAGACAGAAATGTTAAAAAATTACAAATAATCAGTTTCCCCTATAATATTATTCTTGTCAGGTTGAAAAGAAACAGAAACAGCATTTAGGCCATGGGACACCTAAAAAAAAAACAAATGAAACCCATAGAATTGGTTAACAAGTTTCCATAGAAAACCAGTGTAGTATTGATCAATTCTACAAAAAATACAGACTCTGTTAGAAAAGGCTCTCTTTCTCTCTCCCCATCTGCATCATCTTTCAAAAAATAGCCCACTTTATGCACAAAACAGGCAAACCTGGCAACTTGGCATAGACCTTGCAAAAAACAGTTAACCTTACATGGAGTTAAAATGACACAGGGCCATTTAGGGACAATTCATTAGTCCCATACCCAATTCTACAACACTGGCATATTGCAATTTGCTTTTCACTTGCAAATCTAATACACACTTTTTAAAAAACACAACACACTCAAATAAAATCTCTTTTGTGTACATGGACAACACTGCCATCATGTGGGCGAAATGTGGAAAAGGTCTTCTCTGCCCTTAGTTTCTGAACATTCTCGGATTTTTCCTACTCTTATTATCCCTGTTATACACATTTTAGTCAGCTGTTAAATTTAAAAATAAATATGAATGAACAGGCTGCTGAAATTGCAATCTGACATACAAGGGAGAAATTATTTCATGTTCAATGAAATCCCTACGCTATACACTGACACCAGGAATGTTATTCAGGCACAACTCACAGGCCAGCCCATTTTTGCATGCACCATTGACCTCAGGATGAGCAGGGCCATTGATATGTACATGGCGATCACAATCCAGTATATAACTGAATACTGGGAAATATGATCTTGGTGTTTAGGATTAGACAATACCTCAACACCAAAAAGGCATTTGAGGCCCACACGTGGATCCCATTTTCTGGCCACAATCTGCATCTTGCTGTAAGTAAAGCTCTAGGCTTAGACTGTGTCTCATCATGCTTGCTCAGGCTCTGGAAGACCTTGTCTGCCTTTCCCAGGTCAAACATTGTGAAAACTATTGTGAGGGCTTTGAAGAAGGACCACAAGACGCTGAAACTACCCGATGACTCCTGACGAGCCTAGACTCTAGAACTCCACCTTTGAGGTGGTGGACAGACTCTGTGAGCAACAAAGAGCTATTTGTGCTGTTTTGGCAGAAGATTGGACTCAACACAACACTAGAAAATGTGAGAGATGTCCTTGCCCCACTAAGCAGCTTCATGGATGCATTAAGTGGAGAGAAAGACTCCACACTGTCTTCAGTACCGCCCCTAAAATGGAAAATACTTTAATGATGGAGTTTCTAAATGCTACACAGTGGCACCTGGACTTGCTTGAGGTTCTAGAAGACATTTCACCTCTCATCCAAAAGGCTTCTCCAGTTCTGGAGAAGCCTGGAGAACTGCATTAGCCTTTTGGATGGGAGGCAAAATGTCTTCTAGAACCTCAAGCATGTACAGTTGCCTTTGTATAACGTTTAGAAGTACCATGACCTGGATGAATGAGAATCTTCACAGACATATTTCTTAATGGAGACATAACTCTTATACACAAAATCAAGAACCGACTTCACAGAGAGAAATGAAAGCAGTCTGCTGGACACTGTCCTTAACACTGCGATCTTGCTGGATCCTAGGTTTAAGGGCACTTTTTCCACCATGCAGGAAGAGGTCAAGACCAGAGGAGCAGGCCCAAATGGCAGAATAGCAGCAACAAGGGGAGTCATCCCACATCCCCTGCTGACCAGCTCATCGGTGAATTCTCCTTGTACAAACAAATTAATGAAATAAATGGTTTCTACCTCTCACCTGATAGAAGAATTACGAAGCCACCCTGCCCTCTCTTGCACATTTTGCTAGACAGCCTCAAACTGTGCTTCAGAATGTGTTCATCACATCAGGCATTATTTGCAGGCCAAGACACATTAGGCTAACTGAAGGCTGCATAGACTCACTTGTTATCCTGTCCAAGACCCTTGAACTGACCAAAGAACTGTCCAGAAAATGAGGCTCCATTTACACCTTGCATTAACATGTGATCTGTATCCATAAATGGGCTCTATGGTTCATTTTTGAGAGAACAGATGCCAAGTTCTGAATTTCAAATGTCCACATTCAGAGACAATAGCCATCTCATGTTCTTGAATAAAACACAGCAATAAAGTGTAATAAGACATATGAATCCAAAGTGTGTTTTTGACAAACACACAAGGTAAAAAAATGAAACATGTTACATTTATATATAGGAAAGTCATAACTATATATAGACAGAATTTTACATGATTACAAGATTACATGAGGCCAACTTTAAAAAAAACTTAATGCTAGGGGTAAGATTTTGGTCAAGGATAAATAAGAAAACATGCACAAGAAAACCTCCTCACATGAGTTGACGAATGAACCCAGAGTGTCAGAGCTGAAGGTAAATTCATCCACACATCCACCCCTTTGAGCTCCATACCCTTACTTTGCACCATGTTATTTCATTGTCAACCCACTGTTTGTTTCTAGTCTTGTCTTTTTTTATTTCTTTCACTTTTCCTGAGATATATGTTGGCAGTTAAAGACATGTTCATTTCACCATTTCACCGGGCAGCATTTACCTGATGTAGGGTACCAGAGGGTCAATGTGACCCAGCAGGACAGCAATGACATAGTTTACTATGAAGGTGGCCGAGGACCAGACAACCAGTGTGGCAGGGAGGAAACCAACTCCTTTCTGAAACCACCACATTTTTCTTAGGAAGTAAACGTTGCAGGAAGAAAAGCTATGGAAAACAGACTGAACCAAACACATACAGAGTAACAGTCACAATTTTACAAGCACGGTGTTTCAAAAAGCACTCACAGTGACAAAAGTAGGTCAGATGATCACTAAAGAAAAACACACTTGCTAATAATTGAATGAACTCTTTCCTATAATGGAAATCTGTGCTTTAATTGTTTTATTAATTGCATACTTGGGCAGTCAGTCAGAGGTTAAAATAGCAGGCTTGTGACTAGAAACAAAACTAGGCAGCCCCCATTAGCCAACAATAATAGACTGTAGTTGTACCAGGTAGCTCCAGGTATGATTACATTGTATGAATATAAGGCAGGAACATGCTGACAAAGAGTCCCTAGAGAAATAAAGGATTTAACAAAATAAATAAATTATTAAAACACAAAATCGACCACATTTCACATTAAACAGAAATGACTTACAATCCGATTTGAGGAAAAATCAGGTCTCCATTCAGTTTAGCTGCAGCAACAGTATTCAAGGAATCAAATATGGAGAAAATCAGCTGGGCATGTGAGTGTGAATGTTTTCTCCTAGCTCACTATATCTCTCCCTCGATGGTTCAAAAGCGACGAGGTCACAGGAGAATGTGGTATTAGTATATGGAAGAGTGTTGAATGAGTTGCATTCAAACACCCTTGGTTGCCCCCTTTACTTAACCCAAAGCCTTGTGACTCATATCAGCTGACTCCCCTTAAGCATCATTTCACTTTCATTTGCCAACGTCTAGCAGAAATCAACCACACACACACACAGAGAGAGAGAGAGAGAGAGAGAGAGAGAGAGAGATCTGACATTTTTCTCAGCGATAAAACATCTGCTTCAAAAAATTCAATAAGGCTTGAATGCCAGTCATGACTACCCGGACAATGGACGGCAACACAAAGTCATGCCTTGATCACAGAAATACGACCCCAAACATACAAAGCATCTGTTATACTAAATATTCAAATCTTTACAAATTATATACTTATTTATTACAAAGTTGAAAGGAGTGACATGGCATCAAATGAAACACAACTTCTAAGATACTTCCAACAGGTCAGCTGCTAATTTACTACATTGTGTGATCAACAAATCAATGAAAAGAGTTTTCAAAATAAAATCAAACAGATTTTTTAAACAGGTTTCAGTATCCACTTTTCTTAGGCACATCTTCCTGTTTAATGAGAAACAACAGAAATGACACTCACATCATAATCCATATTCAGATGGGTGCAAGAACCTGCACGCCAGAAGAGCTCCCGTTTGAGTTGACTGCTCAGTGATGGTTCAAGCACCACGTTCTTCCCCGAAGTTAAAGGAACACTTCTATATTTTTGGCAAAATACCTTTTTTCTGACTTACCCAGAGTGAGACAAGATGTTCAAAACCATTTTCACCCCTATATGTCCACTGTTTTGGTTCCTATGGGTAGCATTTTGTGTTAACTTAGCATAAAGACTGGAAGTCTACAGGAGTCATTAGCCTATATCTCTGTCAAAGTGAAAAAAATAAACCTTACAGCTTACAATTTACAACTCCGAAGCTGTCTTATTTACACAATGTATCATGTGTGTTACTCAGTAATGAAATACACGTCGTGTTCAGCGGTTATAGTTCCTACCATCTAACTTCTCCTAAAACAACTCTAATTAAAAACAACAACAACAAAAAAAAAAACATTCCAACGTGTATTTCAAATACACGATACATTGTGTAACTAAGACAGCTTCAGAGTTGCTGTAAGGTTTATTTTTTCACTTTGACGGAGCTAGAGCATTGACTCCTGTTGACTTCAAGTCTTTATGCTAAGCTAACACAAAATGCTACCCATAGGAAGCACACCAGTGGACATACAGAGGTGAAAATGTATTGAACATCTTGTCTTACTCTGGGTAAGTTAGAAGAAGAGTATTTTGCCCAAAATGTTGAGTATTCCTTTAAAACTTCCTCAGACACGGTGCCCAGAGAGGGCGCTGTGCCCAGCCACAGAGGTGTTCTGCAGCCCTGCAGCTGGACACTATTGGTAAGGTTTTGGTCATGGTTAAATATGAAGGCTCATATGCTATTTCAATGTCAAACTACTGCCTATTCCTGGTTGTGTCTCCATCATGTAATTACGTCTTGGTGAGGAAACACATTTTTTTCACTTTCTATGCACAGTGCTCATTACTTGCAGTATAACATTTCATGAAATTTCAGTCTCACCTCTTCATGCCAGTGGAGCACCATTTGAATCATGTCAACCTTTTGGATCATCTCAACCCAATATTTTTGGGATGAGTTGCAACAGCATATTCATAGCATAAATGTGCTGTCAAAAAATCTGCTGTGGTAAGTCTGCAGGATCACTATTTACTCAACATGGTTCACAATGCCTCTGGAATGCTTCTTGGTAGTAGCTACATGCACCTGATAAAGTGGATAGAAAAAGTATTACTAGATACAAAGAGTATTAGTAGTTGCATGGTTGTCTTTTTTTGCTATATCATTTATATTGCTGACTCCTATTAGTCATTTTGGGAAGACTAAACAGACTGAAATAAATTAGTTCCATGTCATAGTGTTTTTTCTATTGTTTGCACTGCATTTATTTTATCAAGGCTAATGGACATTGTGCTGGGCTGTCAGTGTTCTTTGCCTATAGCGTCCAAATCTTTGATTGGAAATGTGTGGTCCTGTTTACAAGTCAGGCCAAGGAAGTAGCTGTACCTGATTCACTTATTCATGTGAATTAAAATGTGACTGATTATTCTGAGTGTGGGCTCATTTCTGTGATGTCAGTTATATCAAAATGACAGTTTTGGGAATCTTATGGATACGTCCTCACTGCCGCCGTAGATCCCGGCTCTTAAAGCAATAACTTGACAACCTTTTGTTTGAATCTTGTCCACGTTCATGATTGAATAAAGAAGACCCCTATTGATTTTGGTAACCCCATGACCTTTCTTCTAGCGCCACCGTCAGGCCAAACTTTTAGTAAGTGAATGCAGTAACTCCAGTAGTTTTTAATATCAATGAGCTGCAGATAATTTGCTGACTTCAGGGCCATTTTCACCCCAGTCTAAAACTGTAGTGGTTGTCTGCATCTGCAACTTGATGTATCTCTTGGTTTTGTAGCGTCTATGGAGGCCTGGAAATATCAAACCTTCTATCACCCTTCTCTTGGTCACCATAACTGGTAACATTATCTAGAATGATCAACTGACAGATTTAGGACCAAACTCTATCTTGCACAACTAAAACTATCAGACACTGTGGTGCCCAAAAGAACCATAAACTCCAGCTCTACCAGGAGACTCTCTGTTCATTTCTCACAATGAGGCAGCCGTGGCTGAAAGGTTAGAGGAGGTTAGCGGAGTGTGGATGAATGAACAGCGCTTTTCCCTCCCTCAATACCCACGGCTGATGTGCCCTTCAGCAAAGCACTTAACCCTCAACTAGTGGAGCTGCTCAATTGGCATCAGAGTAGACTGTGCTTATACTGGGCAGCTCCCAGGTATGAGTGTATGTAACTGTGTGAGTGTGAAGCAAGGCATTGCATGCATGCTGAGCAAAGTTACCCTGGATAAAGGTTGAAAAAAAAAGACTCTGAAAAGACAGTTACATGATAAATTACATGATACTTGAATTACATCGATGCCATGTTATTTTATTTACATTTTATTCTGAGTTGTGTTTGAATTGAGTTTCTAATGTGTATTATGACAATTACAGCCAACTCAGGCTGAGTCGGACAGAAATGTCAAACCACTTTCAGATACTATGTATGTGGTGTAGTTATAACAAATAGGTTTAAACTATTTGACCCTCTGATAAAAGAGGTGGCCGGCCCCTAATTGGCGGGAGGCTGTGAAAAAATGAAACCGATGTAGCCACAAAATGCTGTGTAATCTTTGCAGAAACTCATTCATGGTAGTTTTGCAATTTCCAAACAGACAGTTTTGTTGTTGTCAGTTGCGTCTATAAATAAAGTGGTTTAAAAAAAATTCACATGAGTAAACAGCCCTGCACATTGCACATTTAACTGGCACAGTGCAAATTAATCCACCCAAGATCCAAATCCAGCAGTAACTGGCTAATTTTCAACCATCACCCCTGTGGTCAGATGTTAATAGCCAGAAACCGTATTTAAAAACACTCCAAACAGACAGATGGATCACTATACAGATGAACAGCACAAAGCAGTTGACATGCAAGTTTACATGCAAGCAAGCTGACATGGTATTGGACTAATAAATTGGCACAATTTACAAAAGTAATCAAAGTGAACAAAATTTGAAGGCCATGGCCAGATCATGAAAAGGGGGTTAAGGGTCATGTTCACATATATGATTAGTAATAAGCTGCTCTTTTAATTTGACGCCGCTGAGGTCGACCCTTGGAGGCGAATGGAGGGAGCTGGTCACTCCAGAGGTGTTTATTAACCACAGTGCATTGCAGTTTTCCATTATTTCAAACGCAACATGTTCGAGGGGCAAATGAACAAAGCAACATCCATACAGTAATCCTGTGGGTATTCAGTCTATCATATTACCTATTGTTTTATACCCCACCTTATCCTCATACAATATTATTAATAATAATGTTCTTGAACAAATTAACAAATGCTGACGTTTTGCAATCATCCGCAGAGAATTGCATCACCTCTTTGAGTCAGCAGGTATTTCTCCCTGTAAAAAGCAACAAAACATGGGCAAGTTCATTCCATTTAAATCCCCTGCTCCACAAGCCAACAAGCCAAAACATCCTGTCCAGATACTAAAGTTCTCAAAGTTTCACAACACCTATAAACTTGTCACAATCCTCCTCACATAGCTCAATTCTGATCATGTGGGTGACTTTTCACTGCAACAATATAGTACAAGAGGAGGTTAAGACTTCCCCTTTGTCTCTTTACAGTTCCTGTACAGATCCAGTATCCGTTGCGCCCAGGATCTTATTTTGTGCAAGAGTTGTCACAAGCTCGGTTTATCAGATTAAGATGGGCCTGGTGATCTGCTGCTCTGGGCATGCTGCTAAGTAAAGTCATTCAATGCAGGATGAGCTAAAAAAAACAAAAAACAATAACAACTCTAAACACAAGACAAGTCTCATGTTTCATGAAATTAATGAAACAAATTAATTTGTTTCTTTGACTGTTTGTTTGATTTCAAGTTTTCATTATCTAGGCAAGGTGTTTTTTTCTGCCAACACCCTACTGCACATTTACACTGACCAGTAAAACCACAGTCTTCTATATTGTTGACCACTGAGCAGTTCCACTCAAGCAGTTAGGTGGAGCACCTTTCTCAAGAATACCTTGACAGTAGTTATTGAGAGAGGGGAGATTGTTAATTTTGGCCCTTTTTGATTGTATAGAACTTAGCAAGGCAGAACATGAATTCAAGTTCTGTGGAATAGGTGCATGACCTCATCAGTAGCCTATTTAGATAGA
>OMKZ01021600.1:22444-36300 GCA_900302535.1 Neoniphon sammara | reverse complement strand
TTATTTATGTGTGTGTGTGTCTGTGTATACATGTGTTTATGTGTGTGGGTGGAAAGGAGGGTTTGCGGGTGCACTTGAGGCTCTTGTACAGTAGGAAGTGGTGTGTGTTCGTTACTGAAAGAGGACTATAATATGCGATACTGTAATATTGAATAAACTACTACTGCTACTACAACTCACAATAATAAAACAAACTTTTTATAGCACTTATGTGAGAGCAAAGTTTACCGGAACGCACAAAAGAACAGCAGAATAGTAAAAGGAGGAGATTACATGGGGAAAAGCATAGTGAAATAAAAGAGAGGACATATGAAGCAACTTATGGTTAAAAGTGGGCAGGGCTGAAACAATCACAAAAAAGCACACCTATAAAAATGCTTTTAAGGGATTTATGGGGCAACACTGAATTTGTTCGGCAGGGTGTTAGGCAGTTTAGGGGCCCGACTGGCAAAAATGCAATTACTGTTAGTCTTGAATAAAGTTAAAATATAAAATGCACGCTAGTGGAAGAGAAATTGTGAGTGCAAATAAGATGGAACATAAAGGGTGTGCAGGTATTATATCTAATGTTTCTCTCTCTCTCTCTCTCTCTCTCGCTCTCTCTCTCTCTCTCTCTGTGTGTGTGTGTGTGTCCACTATTTCTGCGCCCAGAGCCATGCACTTGCACACTTTGAAGCTGTGCATTGTACTCTATAGTGGAGGTTCTTGAAAACTCTAATCAGCTTTAATATTGTGACGCTTTGTTCCCTGATTTCCCATTCATATTTTTATCCACACCTCAAAGTCATAAATGAAAAGCCAGACAATGAGGATGTATCAAACATCATTCTTGAAAATGAAAGGAGGGCTTGAAAAAGCCTTCAAATAAAACTGACTGAAAGACCTTGAACATTGTCAAGCAATAATGATTCATAATGATACAATAATGACAGTCATACAAACACTCACAGGCGGAGACTCGCAGACAGAGACTCATAACTTTTTTTATTCACAACTATTATTGAATTTGACATTTTATTGCCCCTAGATATTACTGTAATTTTCATTGCAGCCATGTGACAGAGAAAAAAACAGAATAATGTAACATACCACATAACGGAAATTATTCATAATTCATAGCAATATTATTGTATCATTCTATATCAGATCTCTGGTGGCTCTGAACCCTCCTCAGCTGTGAAAAAAAAAAGATCGTTTTTATGTAAAGTTTGCTCTGCCTGGGGGTGTTTTTTTGTCACTAATCTGCTTTTTGTGCATGCTGGTCCTACAGTGTATACATGTTGGGCCATGCTGATTATTGTGTGTGTGAGAGTGTTTGTCTGGTTTATTCTTGCGTCCCTTCACACCTTAATTGCAGTAATCCCATCATGCTCCATTTTGAGAGCGTTCTCATAATATGCACTAATGACTGTCTTGGAGCATGGCTGAAATACAAACACACACACATACACACACACTCACACACATATATACACACACACTCACAGAGACAGGCAATGCAGTTGACACACATAAATCTCCGAGCTTTGACTTGCAGATGACACAAATGAAAGACAGACACACACACTCTCTCTTACACACAAACTATCTCACACACACCCACACATTCTCTCTCTCTCACTCTCTCTGTCACACACGTACAAACGAGGGGAGGTGGAGAGAACGAGCGTGATAGAGAGAGACTGTCCTATCTCTATCCATCACGGCTATAAAAACAAGTGGAGAGAAATGGCTTTGCCTCCCGGCCACTGCCTCCTACCTACTGTCTCACACATTCAGTCAAGCTGTGTCTGTACTTATCTGCTGCTTTGATGTGTGTGTTTTTTGCTAGTGTGTGTATGTGTGTGTGTGTGTGTGTGTGTGAGTATGATGAGCCAGTTCCAGCTCTACAAGTCCAGACAGGACGTTAGCCCCTAAAGCAAAGTGAGAGAAGATGAGAGGAGTGGGAAACAAGGACAGAGGAGAGATGGCAGGAAAGGGGAAACATGCCACTCATTTGCAATTCTGTTCCTCTTACCTCTGGTGAGGAATGTATCTCGTCACAACTACGCCCACACCATGCAGTCATAGAGGTGGTGTTTGTTTCATGTCCAGCCGTGGTGTTGAACTGGGATTCCAAAAAGCAGGGCTTTCTTAAAGGAATACACCGTGTTTGTGTGGAGGCTGATCTGTTGATCAACAAAGAGATGAGAACGTTGATGCCAAAATTATGTAAGTGTCCCCAGTAGATCATTCACTACAGCATTAGCGCTGCATGCTAATGCTGCAGCATGCACTATTCTGAGTGGCGGAAGGTGGCTAGCATTCGCTCATAAGTGAGAAAGTGAGAACTTGTGACAGCTGTGAAAGTAAATGATGTACTACTAAGTCTGGCAGGTTTGTGCTGGAGGTGCTAAAATTTGTACAAAACATGATCTGAAAATAGCATATAGTCTGAACTACTAGGGACTGCTTTCCCTTGGTATTGTATGTATGCTGTATGTATGCAAATTTTCCTCAGGGGTACCTATCCATCCATCCATCCATCCATCCGTGTGCTCACATAGGAAGTCAAGGTGGTAGGTGGTCATGGGAGACTGCAGCCAAAAATCACAGCTAGCAGCTAAAAAAATGACTGTGCAGTGGATGAATATATGGTTGCACCTGAAATAGTCCCAAAAGTGAACATGCCTATGTAAATATAGGCCAATGCAAAAAAGAAAAACTTTTTCATTATTAAAACTTTTGTCTGCTTACTTGGAATGTAGTACACACAAAAATTTTAGCATGGAACGCCAGAATGAATGATCTACCAGGGACACTTGGATGATTTCGGGTTCATCAGTGCTTAATGGCTGAGTTGATAATCTCCCACAAGCTTGGTGTATTGCTGGACAAGAGGTAATTAGTTATATGAACAGACACAACAGTCACAAACACACCTATCCTCCCCAACCCAAAATAGACTGTCCAGCACTCACATTCCCTCTAACACACGTCATCTACCAGCGATGAAATGCTCTTTTCTCTTTCCTGGCTCGTGTGCAGCTGACTGACACTATAATTGCACTGTCTTAGTCTCTTTTGTGTGTGTCCTCGGCTCATCACGGTGGTCAGGGGTGAAGTGGCGTAAAGAGGTAAGAGGAGATGGGATCAGGCTCAGCAGGACGAAGCCTTTCGCATGTTAATCCTCCGTGTCTCGCTGGAATAGGCCGGCCAAGACCTTGATTAAGGATTCATAAGGTATTAGCCCTCTATCGCTATGGCTATACATCATCTCACTGCCTTATCAACGGGTCGCCGCGGCTTAAGCCAACGAGTTAAATCCCAGGTGCGTAGGTGTGTGTGCGAGTATGTGAGTGTGTGTGTGATGGTGTGAGATTAGCAGTACATAAGGGATTAGGTCAAGGCTTTATGTATTTTCTGACTCTGTGTGTGTAGCAACCCAGATTCTAATAAGATATTTAAATTTTCATGTCAAGCCAAATTCTGTACAACACACATTTATTAACAGGTTACCAAATCAACAAAAACAACATAAACCAGCATCATGACTTTAACCTTGATTCAGAGGCACCACAGGCATTGAAAGTGGCCTTGAACGGACTATTCACAATTTCCTGATTGCCTAATCATGTGTGTGGTTTATTGACCTCTCCTTATAGAGGTCAGACAGGCGGGCAAAGGTCAATTGATCACCGTAATTCTATTAAAGGAGCTGTCATCAATTGAGCATTAAATGAGATGAAGTTTTCCATTGATTGCTGCTAACGAGGGAGAGGCTATCAACAGTGTTTAGATCAAGAGTAAGTTGAAATCGGTGGTGAGGAATCACATCTTAGTACTGGGAAGGTAAATGTCAGCGTTTTGCATTTCAGAATTTGAATTTGAATGAGAGGTGACATGGGCTTGGTCTGTGCAATATTCCCATGGAGCCGCTCTTGGTCCTGGAAAAACAAATGTCAAGGTTTTTGAGTCACTGAGAAAATCAAAAGAGCACACCTATCTGTTTCCAACAGGTTAGCATGGATTGGCAGTGAGGCCTGGTTTTCCCCTGCGCAGTGCCCTCAAAAGTTCCCCAAAGGTTGAACGGGAAGCCCTTGTTCTTTCACAAAGACTTTTTAGGATAAAAGTCTCAATAAAAAAGAGGAATTGGCTTATCCAGATGGTTGAGCCGTCTGTGCTCGCCTGAATATATTATCAGTTCCCTCCAGAAACCTTGTATCACAACTTATGCCCTTTTTACTGTAATTGGAGGCAGAAATTTGGATCTAAAAGGCATGAAGCCATGATTTAAATCCTTGACAGTCATAAAAAACACTGATGTGAAAGTGCTTGAATCGTAACTAAAAGCAGTAATACCATAATGGAAAAATACTCATTTAAAAGTAAATGTCCTGAATTCAAAATTTTATTTAGGTAAAAGTATAAGTGTTGGCAGTGAAATGCAAAACCTTAAATATAAAAGGCAGAGGCAGTCACTGGGAACAATGATAACTTTCAAATATTAAATTATTGATGCATTAAACTGTAAGAAGCCTTTTAATGTTGTCAGTGTAACTGCTCCATATACTGTTAGCTGGTTTAAACACTGACACTGCTTTATATTTTGTAAGCTTATCTTATGTTTTCCATGTAAAGCCCTATTCTGTTGCTGCAGCTGTCAGATCAATGTAGTGGAGTTAAAATTATATTTCCCTTTGAAAAGTAAAAGTATGAAGTTCCACAAAATTGTATTGTACAGTAAGTACAGTGCTTGTGGAAGTACTTTCCACCTCTGGTAAAGAAGAGCTGCAGATCAAAGTAGAAGACAGCACAGAGACAGATTTTTAGGCCTCAAGACAGCTTGGCACATGGACTGCAGCATTAGGAAGATGGTCCTAATATTTTGTACATGGAGTATACCGTATAGTGTGAATGCAAGCTCATGCTGTGCTATTATTCTCGCCTGTATCTCTAGAAGGTGGACTGCCTACTCTTGTTGAGCACTGCAGCGAAAATGTCTTTATTTTGACACTCAGACACACTGTGGTAAGGTTGCACAGATTTTCACACTCTCTCAGCTCGCAGAATCAATCAAAGCCTTGAACACCAAATCATCACAGCACAGCTGGGCTCGATCACTGACATCATTGCTGAGCACTTGTATTATACTCTCTCTCTCCCTCTCTGTTGCTCTCGTTCTCTCTCTCTCTCTCTCTCTCTCTCTCGATATCGCTGCCTCTCTCTATGTCTCTCTACCTCTTTCTCCTCATTTAATACCTCATCTCTCACTAGTGTATTGAGCAATACTCATAACAAAGAGAACAAATCGCTATTGTGGCTGCATGTCAGTCAGGCCAGCAGCTATACAATGCCACACAATGGACTCTCTAAAGTGTGTGTGCCTGTGTGTGTGTACTTGAACATGTGAGTGTGGCTGCCTGCATGCATTTACAACTGTGTGCATGCATGTGTGCTTCATTGTGTGCACACAATACTTGCATGTGTTAGTGTGTGTGTGTGTGTGCTTTCTCTAAGCTGCATGCGCCCCATAGCTGGGCCACTTCACTTGATGAAGAGGCCTATTTTTCTCATGCCTCCTCCTCCTCCTCTGTATGCTGCCTAAGCCCAGGTGTATGGTGACTACGTGAGAACAATGGGGATTGTGTGTGTGTTTCACCAAAGCGCCTGTGGCAAGGAAAACCAGTAATCAAGTCTGCTCACCATTCTTCGGTGTGAAGCATTCTTGTAACTTAAGAGTGACGTAGAAGTAGGACAGGGCACATGGAACACACACACAAACACAAACAAATACAAGTCAAGGTGAGTGTGTCGACGCTGAAGTGTCACGGTGATGCAGGTCGATGGATTTCTGTCTATATATGTTCAGTAAGTGGTAAATGGTGGCCCAGACATATCCACCAAAACTCCCTCTGACAGGTGTGGTTGTGTGTGTGTGGACTTGGCTACAGGCTGCATGGTGACACCTGAGTGCCACACTCTGGACTGGGAGTGTGTGAGAACCAGAGTGAGCTGCAGGGAGGGTGTGGGAACTTGTCAATTCTGATAGGGAGCACTCAGCTCCCGTTACCAGAGGACCGGGGCTTTGCTGTAACCTAAACCTCACTCTTCCTTTCCCTTCGCCTAAACGCGCACCTTCTCAAATACACACACACACTCTCTCCAACACACAGCCTTAATCGGAGAGATTGAGGGTTTTGTTACGACAGACAGTCTGCTCAGATTTTGCATTGTTTAGGGAATGTTGAGCAGGTATATTGATTTCTCTCACATTTTCGCTCAACAAGGTGAATGCATTTCGTAATTTCTGCTAATTAGGTCTCGCCACCCATTCACATCAGTGGCGTTTTTTATTGACCCATCATACCTGCACTGAACTGCCTAAATTAATAAGTAAATAGATGAAATGTGTGTTTTATTCCAGAAGCAGATGTTAACCACACAATCCAACAGTAGCCTTCAGCTGTCTTGGCCTCAAATGGCCTATTACATGAGATTTCAGCGGACAATTTAAGGCTAAAAAAATTTTATTGTGCCCTCTGGGCCAAATTGTGGCAGGGCTGGGCTAAGCGTAACCACAAAAGGACATGATTTAATTCATAACCCACGGCATAAATATATGGTAAACACCCCAACTCTTCCCTATTCCACACACAAAGACAGTGTGTGCATAAGTTTTTGCAGAGTTGAAAGCTAGTCTCAGGCTATGCATTATACACTTCATAAAGCAATGTGTAAATATGTAAACTTGTCATACCTTAAAGGGGTATCCAGTGTTTTGTCACTTTTTGGTTTATATCCTTAGTTGAAAGGTCACCCTAAAACAACACTGGGCCTAAAAAATAGCGCTACATCAACCAATCTGATGTTTCAGAGGAAATTCAGGGTTATTTATTTGAACCTGAATATGCAGAAGTCACAATACTGACAATACTGCAGGAACAGGAGCTCCGTTCCCATGGACACTGGTCAGCAAAATGGTGGTGGCCTAATGTTATGTCAAAAGTGCCAGCCAGGCCTATGAAGATGGACTCTCTGAACAGGAATGTGGACAGTTCTGTTAACGGAATTAACTAACGAGAGAGCAGAGGGACACGCTTTGAATTATTTTGATGTCCATTTACACAGAGCAACGCTGGAGGTGTTATTCCAGTACTTGAAGGATAAAGTGAATGAGAAGACACTTTCCCAAAGGTAAGTCAAACAAATAGTCTTATGAATCGCTAACCTGTTTAGCCTTGCCATAAGCTAATCGTAGCAGGCTATATCGCTTTGTTCAACAGACAAGAAATGACTGAGGAGACTCAAGTACATTACCTAGCAAGCATTTTTTCAAATTTATTGTCTTTATATTTTTTGTTGTATTTTATTTGAGTGTTGTGGAGTTAAAGAAGCAGAGTACGGTAAGGCATTCTGGTTAGGTGAGTATTTCAAAGTAACGGTGGCTATGAACAGGAAATTCAGTTTTCTCCTAAAATGATATACTTTTTTAGCTTCTTCACAATTTTACTGTAAAAAACAAAGACAAAATAAAGCATACTTACAGGTTCCAAAGCCATAGCGTGGAGTTTTGCTCTAACAGCACCTCACATCAGACTTTAAACTTTAGCTACTTCCCACTGTGGGGTTAAGGCAGTTGAAATTCAGTGCTCGAATATACCAAAAGAAACATTGAAACAATACATACATTTCCTTGATACTTGAGTTGAGAGATGTTTTTTTTTATTCTCAAGTCAAAAGAAAGCCATGTAGACATTTGTGATTGATATTTCTGTTTCACTGGGTGCACAACATGACGACCATGCATGATTTTTGGAATGGTTAAAGTAACAGGCTGTCTAAATACAGTGACGATGATAGGTTAAGTTAAACTGCATTTAATGACAGTGATGTTCCTCTTCTCGCTCCATCTGTCATGCTTCAGGAGCAGGTTTGTTTTCGTGGCTGCTTCTGGCAACTTAATCACTCGATCATGGAAACTCTGCACTTGCCGTGGCTGGAAGGGCGGCAAGCTCCCTTTAAACAAGTTCCAAAGCGAACAGTTTTTTCCCTCTGAATGCATCGATTCATACACAACTTACTTGGGAATTCACCGGCAGTTACTAAACTTATTGCCCAAAAGGAAAAAGGAAGCCATTTCTAATAATAGCACTAACACTGCTCACTTGCAGTAGATGGACTACAGCTTTGAAGTGACAAACATGTCTGTCAACAAGATATCTGATGAAGTTTGAAACTGAACAGGACTGTACAGGAGCAGCAGAAGGTCATCTGAGTCTGAATTAGGTATCTCATGAGATGCTGTTTAATTTGAAAAGCTCTCTAGGTGCGTATGAATCAGTGGAGAAATGATAGAGCTTGGCCAAGAAGAAAAAAAAAATCAATAGCACCTGCACTTATTTTTAATGCTCTTGTCTGTCTCATCGCACTCTGGGGACATATTGTTACTGTGGCATCTCAGGTATGCTGCTTCTGTGTGTAAATGAAACAGGCCTCAGGTCAGTGTGCGCGTGAGAGTCAGTCAGCGTGCAGGTGTGTGTGTGAGTGTGAAAGAGAGAGAATCAGAGAGAGAGAGAGTATAAGCCTGTGTCTGTGTGTGTATATCTAGTGGGTATGCCTCAAGGCTCTTGTGTTTCTCCATGTGTGTATGTGTGTGTGTGTGTGTGTGTGTGTGTGTGTGCGCGTGGGAGCACACATACGAGTGTGTGCCTATCACTGCTGGGGAAGCTGCTACTTTGAAAGAGCAGTTTTACAAGCCACCAGTTACTTACCTTTGTAAGAAAACAAACTGCAGCAAAGCTTCTCTCAAGAAATATAGTTTTGTTACCTAAAGCTACCCATAAAAGTAATTCAAACTACTTATAAATAATGTTCATATCTACAGCTGCAGTGCCATGTAGCACAAAATCAGATGACTGCAAAAAATAGCACTGATTAGCCAGGCAGTGGGCTTACAGTGGATTGGGCTTGATACGACAGTGATGAAAGAAAGAGGTTCAAAGGAGGTTGAAATAAGGTATGAGAAGCAGCAAGAAATGCATTTTTGTTCCCTTTTAGGTTAGCTTTCTTTTAGTTCTTTTAGTTAGTACTTACAGTAGTTTTAAAATGCTACATGTCGCCATCAACAATTCATTACAACATTCATTTTGAAATATTAAGTATAGTTACACTAACAGAGACAAGACTATTGGCAAGAAGACTGTCAGCCTCTACATTGAATTTTAGATTGTTTAGCACTGGCTTGGATTTGACAAGCAGTTTGCTGAATTGCTTTATGCATGAAGGAAGATTACTTTACGGCACAAAACAGAGAAAGGGTGCTCTTCTTGCAGCGCAAATGGAGTTCTGTGCAATTGAAGATGGTGAAATGTGTAAAAGCCCTGCTGGAAAAATCACTTACAACATGTTTATCCTCTGCATTGAAGCCACACAGAAAATAAGTACTGCAAAAGGGAAGATGGGGGTGGCGTTTAAGGAACATTTGTTTTGCAAAAGGGTTTATGGGAAATATTTTTGAGAGATACAATCCTCTCGGCCAGAGTCTCATTTACAGTAATTATACCAAAGTATCTCAGTGAATTTGACAGTGATATATTGATGTCTGGAAAACAACCTTATCTACACTTCAAAATAGCATTATTAAAAACACTATCCAAATTTTAATTTAACTGGACTGGCACAAAGCAGTTTAGTTAAATGTTGTGAAACTCTGCCACTGTTCATGTGTTGCTTGTGTGCTTGTGTGTGTGTGTGTGTGTGTGTGTGTGTGTGCACATGCATGGTGAGAGTGCCTCAGGGAAGACAGTGAACCAGGTTCCTAAGCTCTTCGACTGTATATTTCCCACAGTCACGTGAGCCTGCTGGCATTTCACCCTGAAGTGACACAGACCGTGGGCGGGTTCATACTGACACAAACAATCAGGCAGACAGCTGAAGACACTGACACGCTCACATCCACATTACCTCATCACTGTGGGACGGACGCCCTCTGCGGTGACCTGTGACCTTGCCATTGTCTCTTGTAATCCCTGCCTCCACTGTCTGCCTGTATCGCTTTGTCTCTCCCTTCTCCCCCTGATGTGACGTCAGCCCTGTCTCTCTCTGTCTGCCTGTCTCGCTGACAAACACACACACACACAAACGCACACACCTGGCGTATAATTCGAAAACCTCCAGCCTTGACGATGAGAGGCTAGAGCCTATCCAATAACACAGAGGAGGGCTGAGCGGAGGGAGGTGAGAGGAGGACCGATAAGAGAAATAGAAAGGAGAAAAATAAGCAGAGGTCCATTACTTCCAGTTCGATAGAGGACCATGGATGAGTGGACAGGGCTATGATCCTGTTGGGAGGTGGCAGAGTGTGTGTGTGTGCATGCGGGTGTGTGTGTGTATGTGTGCACCATGTACTTACATGAATGCATTCGTGTGTTTTTACACTTGCATTTATGCATCCTTGCATACAAGGGTTAAGTGTCAACCTTTTACTAAAAATCAGATATCTAAATGAAGGATATGATCCAGTTTGTTCGGTTACATATTTATAGTACTAATCAATACCACACTGATTGTCTGTGGAAAGGTCTTGACCTGAATTGATTTAACTGTAAAATATTGGCATCTTTAATTAAAAACCACTGGTATCGACACTGACCTTCAAAAGCCTCATTGTTGAACCCTAGCCTATACTTGTGTGACATCCTGCTATCATGCCTGCATGTGTGTGTGTCTATACAACTATCTATGTTTGAGTGTGTGTGTGTTTCGGTATGTGCCAGTCCTTGACTGCTGTGTTGGATCATACATTTTTCATAGCCCTCACCCTGACTGAGATTACATGCATGACCACAGTCTGCGCACGCCGTCTGCACGCTCGCTGGCCCGCTCCACTCTGCTTAGCAGCTCTGTCACCGGCCACCCATACCAATGCTGCTGGAAAATCATTACCCTCCAGCACAAGGGACTTTGCCCTGCACCGCCTCGCTCTTCCCTCCATAATCCATATTCATACGGCGTTGTGGATGAATGGTAGTGAGGCAAGGCGAGTGGCTAAAGCTAGCTCTATCAATGCTAGCTTTAATGTCGGGGAGTTACTGTTGTAAATGATCTGGAGGAGGGCAGCGGTGATGGCCCCGGCATCTTTAATCCGCCAAAGGAGGGCCTAATTATTCTGCTGCTTCAATCAGCGCCTCCAATTGTTCTGCATGATGTGGCACAACTCTTCGCTGGAATAAAGACTTATTTTTTCTCAGATTCACAACTGAGGCGATGGAATAATACTGCAAATAAGATCTGTTTGGGATTATTGAATTTGTGTGTGATAATGATAATCTTCATGATACAGTCTTTAATAGCATGCCTCTCTTTCTGTCTTTGTTGGCACACACCACTTCAAGATCAGATCCTTGCTATTTAGTGTGTCAGTGGAGTGCCAGGTAGGATAGATACGTTAGCCACAGTATTCAATGGGTATTACTCGGTATATTCACAGTGCTAAACCTCATATTTGACCACATTCCAAGGCTTAACATCGTTCCCCTTCCAAGCAGTAATATCCTCACCCACCTCATCCTCGGCCTAATCCAATGGCACCAGTCAGCGCTTTCCCTGCAGTCGCACAGTACTTACTTAACTTCACGCCGATGCTCAGTATTTCCAGGGTGCTCAGAACCCTACTTAGTGTAAAGCGTGACCAAGACGTTTTGCAAAAGAGTCTACCGATCTCTCCGCAAATAATCTCTGGCTGAGATTAACCGGATTTACAAGAGGGGGGTTTGCAGTGAAAACCTCTATCACTTGTCCCATTCTCCAGATACTTATCTGTGACGCTAAAATGATCTTGTTAATATTTCTGTCATGCTCTCTCCGTCGCTCTCTCTCTCTCACCTCATCCATCTCTCTCTTGATCTCCCTCTCCTTTCCCCCGTTTCAGGCACAGGACCTGGAAATGCTCGCAATTAGTGGTAGTCAAGCGAGCCATCGTGTGAATCACAGAGTGGCTCTTAATTATACAAGGCTTTTAAAGTTGTACGACACTCGAGGCCTCCCTAAAAAGCATCATTTTGTGTGACGGCCTGTTTTGCTAAGTATCTCGACTTTAAAATATGGATGGAGCTGCAATGATCCAGTGTGGGTAGAAAGATCTAAAACCGTTTCTGTTTGATGAGGGGTCAGAGAAGATGCTCTGTGGGTGTGTAAGTATGTTTGTGTATACGCTGCACTCCACAATATATTTCATTATTTTCTAGCAGAGAGAGTTTGGGATAATTCACCATATAGCCCACTGTAATCACGCTAAAACCGCTGTTGACAGTGTCATGCTGTGCGGTGCAGAACTTAAGGGGGCGAGCAGACTTCCTCAGATGTAGACCTTCCACTGCAAAAAGGAGAGAATCATGAGGCAATGAGCTGTTTAAATATGAATGAGTGTTGTGTGAATGCTGCTGCTGTGATATTTAGACAAGCACAGATGCCTTGGCCATATCTGGATCCCTGTATGCTTGTGCTGCTTCTTTATGACAGTAGCTCGCGGGAATGTTGTTACTGTTGTGGTATTTTGGAGGGTGGAAATTGACAAATATATTAATGTCTGAGCAACACCCCCTAGGTATCTTGCAGAAATCCCAGGTCTTCATCTTCAACATTTTTTTTAATGAACAGCCAGGCCTGCCCCATGTATATAGATGTTACACTATTCATTTTCCCACAGACTTGCTGAACCACTGCTGCACTTTTGCTGCATTCACCAAAAGGAATTATTTGGAATAATCTATTTTTTCAACCATTAGATGTTACAAGGAATGATCCGGTAAATAGTTTGTTTAGGAATGATGCAATTTAGTGTTGAAAAATGCTAATAAGAAGTGATAATCCATTCTGGATAAACTTGCAATGCTTATTCGGGTAGATACAGGAAAATGAATTTTAGTTTTCATCCTTTTAATAACAAGTTCCAGTGACATCCTCCGAGGTGTAAAAGTGCTTTTTATTTATTTTTTTATATGTGGTGTGCGGTGTCTAAGGCATTGTTGCTTGAAGCTTGAGGACTTTATGGCCTGAATGCATCACCCCTCAAAGGTTCATCAAATTTGACCCAGCAGTATCAGAAATATTGAGAGTGAAGCTTAGGGCCTGGTGGTGGGCCAATCAGGTTTATATCCCAAATGCTGAACCCCAGTGTCAAAATTCAATTCCCCCAAGTTTAGTCCAAAATAGGCCAACAGAAGCTGGAAAATTGCATGGGACAGATGGATGGATCCCAATGCATAGTCCCTCCTTTGATCTTCAACTGTGAATATAAAGTTCTCTTACTGTAAAACCAAACCATTTCAAATGCTTTGTAATATGTCAAACCAATGCATGGGATTCAACGGGAAAAAAAACATCAACCAGCTTTTCTCAATTCCTGCAAGCTGACATTTTTGAACATATGAGGTTTGTGCGCGGCGCTGTTGGCATGTTGCATGAAAGTCAGAAGGAGGTTTCTGGGCTGTTGCTGTTGTTGTATTTAGAGTTCATAAGCCTGGGAATCAGTGAGTACAGATGTTCAGGCCCACCCTAGATTGCAGTATTTACAGTACTGCTTCCATCCTGGAAACATGGCCCACTTCTTATACAGTGGCTTCAGAGACAAGGGATGCTAAGGACTGCCAAGTGCTCCATCTGAAATACCAAACACACACACACACACACCCCTTTGCTCATACATATTGCACACGCACAAGCTCACATGCATGCACCGACACAAAGGCGAACACTCAAAACATGCTCAAATGCACGCACTCTCTGGGCCACACACACACACACACACACACACACACACACACACACACACACACACACACACACTCACATACATACATACATACATACATGCA
>OMKZ01021600.1:0-18138 GCA_900302535.1 Neoniphon sammara | reverse complement strand
TAATGCTTAAAATTAATTGATGACTCAACATGCCCTTACTCAAGTAGAGAAACTGAGTGAGAAAAATAAGTTGCAATGTCAAGAACCCCCTCCCCCCTCTTCCCACACACACACACACACTCAGACGCCCACAGGCACCCATGCAAATGTTCAGACTCCCGTTCATTCACCATGATGCTTGGTGTCTCTGCAGTTTAATGGCATCAAAGTGGTTGCAATGCGTTCCAAAGCTGTCAACCACACCAGACAACAGCAGAAAAACAGCTGCGGTTTTCACCCTCTCATGATCTAATAGAGGCGTTCCCTGAGAACAATGAGGATGACAAAGCAAACAGTAATTTATAACTTGTGTTTCTGCATCAAATCCGACACTTCAAACGTCTTTTTTGTCTCGCACTTACAGAGTAAACAGTGTTTTGAAAGAGGATAGGGCGTAAGGGCAATGAAGAGTCAAGAGGAGGACAAAGGAAAACTCGCTACAGGCTCTGGTGTGCTTTGGCAAACTTTAATGTGACAGCTGTGCACTTGTTTAAGCATTGGAGGCACGTGATTTTGCCATCAGGAGATGGCGAGGCTTTCTGGCATTGAGTGCTTGTTAAGAGCGAGGACTCTTGTTGGGAACAGTAAAAGTGTCACAGTGATGAAAGGATAAGAGCTGTCCACAGAGATGACCGGGAATTATTGACGCTGTATCTTTGCGCTCGTTGCTTTTGTCATTGCCTCGTATCATACTCTGAAAGCCACGCCCACCAGAGGGGAAAATAAAATCTTAAATAATCTATCAAAATACATGTAGCTAGCTAGTTTCAGCGTGTTTAATGATTATTTTGGAACCCTATATTCATTAGAGAGGAAGACGTATTTAGAAAAGCTCAATACTGTTGGTCTTACACTGAATCAAAGAAAGCTTAATCGTTGAAATGATATAGCCTGTTTAAATTTCACATTTTTTCAATAATACAGTCACAGCTGACACACCACACAGCAGGGAGTAAAAAAGTATGTTAATGACTAATACAGACCCAGTCTTTGAGCTGTTGATAACGTAATTAGCTAATGACTTAGGGCAAGTTAGCTTGGTGTTACAAGCTAATCAGAGGCAAGCTAACTTGCAAATATAGAATTATCCACATTACAACACAAGTTTTAGACTCTAAAAATTATTTAGCTTGCCGCAAAGTAGTTAACATGATCTTAGCTAACACTGACAATTGGATATTTGCCTTACTAGTGACCAAACGCTTGCTGCACATATGAAGATATTGAGTGTCAGGGTCCCACAGTTTCTCCCCGGCATCTCACGTCTTATTGTATCCATTGTTCTCTTGTTAAAGGCTTGGTTTTTCATTTGTAATCTTATAAAAACTTGATTCTGGGCCTCGTTTTTAGTGCATCTCACCACACAGCAGCTCTTGGGCATCTTTTTTCTACCTTGTTAATAACAAAATTGCAGGGAAACACAGTTACACAATATAAAGTTTCTGGCAAGCGATGGATTGTTTTCTCCCAGAGGTGGGCGGGACTTATGCACGCTCTGTGTTTATATGTAATCTTTAGATGAAATGCCATTTTGCCACTTGATTTGCCACTTGATTTGCCACATGAAATGCCATTTTGCCACTTGATCGTTATATTCCGTATGTGAACAAACTTTTTGTCATGAATTTAATACTTTAGAAAAATTGAATTGTTTTTTTAGTAGATTTTCCCAAAGGCCTACTTGTCCCATACTTGAGTTAAACTCTTGGTGTCAATGTCAAGCTCAGTGTTGGCTATGTTTTCGAGTTTTATTTTTTTCTCCAGTGGTTTTCACTGTCTCCCTGTTGGTGTCCAAGTTGCCTGCGATGCTACAGAACTCCTCCGCCATTTGTTTCTTCTGTCTTCTCCCCTGAACGCCATCCTCCTCTTCAAGGCTTCTCTTTCGGAGTGCCACTTGACAGGCCTGCACTGTGGCTCAGAGGAAAAGAGTGCTTTCAGGCCCCTCAAACAAGCGCTGATTCACCAGGATGGCTTTTTGATGTCTTGGTGCTAACAGGCCACCTGGGCTCTTTGGTACTCCTCTGTTTTGTCAGGTAGTTAGTTAGAGGAGGTGTACGGTTGTGTGGAGGACTGGAGAGCCACTTGATACAGAAGGAAACAGGTCCATGCGAAAAGGTGTTTTTTTACTGTCTCTCACTGTCATTTCTTCACCTCTTTTTGTCGTCCTTCTCTCTTCACCAACCTCTCTCTCTCTCTCTCCTTTCCCCCACTTGACAGACTTCTCTTTGGACGCCCACACTTTGCCAGACACCCTTGTTTTCCCTCCTCGTTTTTTTTCACCATCACTCTATTCCTCTAGAATTTGCCATCTTTTCTCCTTGCTGCAGTTCAGTGGTGCTTGTCGTTTGCATCGTGCAGGCACTTCAGCGGCAGTCAATAACCTCTGCCGTTAGCAAAGCATACATAGGAAGCCTTAATGTAAAACCATTTGATGCCGCATCGTGATGTACTCTGACATTGGATATCACAGAAAAGGCCATCCATCAGAAGTTAAATGAGTATAAAGTGAATTGAATTACATTGTAAAAAAAAAAAAAGCCTCATGGGGTGTTATTGTGGGTACTATGCTTCTTGTCTTTTTTTTTGTACAAAGGTTGCTTATTGTAATTAAAATGTCTTCTTGATGGAAACATCAATATGTTTGTTGTTAAGGATGCTTGATTCAAGAATGAGTCATAAACTGGTCAAATGAGGTGCCAAATGGTAAACAACACCGAGAGGGAGTAGGGAGGTGAGCAGCAAGACAGAACAAGTAAATACATGTGGAAAGTTGTGGAAAGAGAACACAGATAAAAAGGTGAATAACACCCGACTATGACTGTAATGATTTATTGGAATCAGGTGGAACATGCTGCTAGTTCTGTCTGATGTTAAAGTAGAACTACTCTTTTATCTTGGCCCCTTGGAGCAGCCCTGTGGCTGTATCTCAATATGACTCTGCTCTTTTGATGAAGACCATTAGGGGTGCTTATTGCTTCGGTTGTGGGGAAATTTCGCAGCTCCATTTTTTTGTGTGGTTTCTTCGCTTTTGTCAGCTTGAAATACTTAAATATGTCACTAAGTTATGGTTTGGCTGAAAGTTTGCACGGTCCTTTACGCGCTGGGTAATTCCCATTGCCTGAAGGTCTGTGAAACTACTGGAAATGTATAAATTGTGTCATTTTCAAACCACAGTGGTAGTGATTGCAAACTGAATTATTTTCTGAGAAGTTTATGGAGATGTGAGGTTTTTGTCAGACAGTGCTATGTAGCCTGCATGGTAGACCTCCTTGTTTTTCTTTGTGACTGGAGGATCATTAGCAGCTAAGCTAGGACACTGGTACCTATACACAGGGATACATGTACCCACACATATCAACATTTAAACCCACTTAAAATAGTCTTTTCTGATATTGGCAGCATTTGGCAGACTTAGCAACATCAACAGTACATGGAGTATTTTTATGCTCCCTTTTTAGCAGCACATATAAACACATGGAGAGACACAAGCATGCTGAAGCCCTGTTTTCACAGAACTAGTGTTATGAATTACAATCCCTACCTCTGTGTTGCATGAAAGCCATTTGCACTGGATAATGAAATTTGCTGGATTTAGTAGGGACACAGACACAACTATATTAGCTTGAGGTTTCACAAGTCATCAAAGCAGACTTGCACCAAAAACACATTCAAACCCTTCTTCTGCACAGTAGATACCACTACTGCCTCCATTTTTCAAAGAAGGAAGAGTGAAATTTTGCATCCATAAGGAGACCCCTGCCCAAAAAGAAAAAAGAAAAGAAAAACAAATTATAAAGAGCTGGATTTACACAGGATTAGTTTTATCGGCAGACCTCTGTCTTGATCAAACTATACATAGGTAGGTAATTTGTGCAGGGAATTTTACTATGTAAATTATGTACGTCAGATTTACATGCAATTAAAATCAGTAATTACTACAAATCACTAGGCTATCCTGTGCAAAGAGGGCCACACAGTCACATGCATATAGATTAAACGCTAACAGTGTGCTTTCACTCATTTTACTTTCACAAACGCTTCCTCTTTCCACGTGGAGCTCCCCACTGATTTGAAACCATTCCAGTCAGATATGCTCACGTACTGTAGATGCACATCACACACATGGGAAACACTCACATGCCATGCCAGTTAAACTACAAAACCAGGCACATGTGTCCATCCAGATGAATCCTCAGCGGGGCTTTTGCATGCTGTGACACTGTCAGCATGGATGCGGCACATCAAAGACTGTGTGTGTGTGTCTTGGAATATTTGAACCATCCATTGTCTTGGACGCCGCGGCTTTTACTGATGCACACCTTACTGTTGTTTGCTTGCAGTACTGCTTGCAATACATCTTTCTACTGATGCAGCTAAATATGCTAGCTAAATATATCAATGTAGACATATGTAGAAGCGTGCAAGTTGTGAGTATGTTGTCTGTGTGTCAATGTGTGTATGTGATGAAAGACGGTTGAGGGACATTTATGGAGCAGAAAATGTAGTCCAGAGCCTGGTAGCAGCGGAGGATCCTGGGAAAGGTCATGGGTCAGGCTGCTGTGCCCCCTAGGGGGGCATTAACCCTTGAGCTGTGTGTTTGTGTGTGTCAGAGAAGGAAAAAGGAGTTGTACTGCAAAAATCTCCAGCTTAACAGGTCAACTAGTCTCATATTCAGTGTTAAAGTCTTGTTTTTTGTTTTAAAATCTTGTAACCCTAACTCTAACCTCTTCAAACAAGGAAAAAAAATGATAATCCCGCTTGTTTCCAATGCTAATGAACATGTTGCCTGAATTTTCTTGAATCAAGAGGCATTTTCTTGGTCCTAGTGGGCTGATCTGCCTTATTCTGCCTCGTTTCAACATATTTATACTTCTTCCCAGAGAAGTTCCTGAAATTGCATTGGAAACAAGTGGGATTATCTTATCCCACTGGCAGACTTTTTCACTTGTCTTGAGAAAAAAAAACAAGATTTTAAGACTGAATATGAGAGTAAATAATTTGTTAACTTGGATATTATTTCTGCAGTGTGATTCGCGATGGAGAAGCAGAAGGAAAGTAGAAGTGGTAGGGAGAAGTTGACAGAGAACAGGCAAGAGATTGGTGATGGTGATGGGTGTGTGTCTCGGCGAGAAGGCTATTGTGGACAAAACATAAATGGAAGATGACTCGGGACTCCTGGGATGTCATGCTCATCATGTCGGATTGGAGAGAGAGATGGAGGAAGAGAGCGAGTGTCTATGTTGGCTGTGAAACATCTGTCGACACGTCTGTCATCCGCTGAATTAGTATCGCTGTGCAGGAAGGACCGAAAGAGAGTGAGCGTTACAGAGAGCAGATGGAAATGGAAGACTACCTAAAAATTTGAAGTGCCCCTGCTCTCCCTGCTTCTTTCTTTCTCCTTCTCCTCGTTCTCCCCACACCTTCACACCAGACCTCGGGGACATCAGTCAAAAGGCATTCGCAAACGACTCTCAGTGTTTGTTTTAACTTGTTTCCAGTGCCAGATGGTTGAAGTGTGCTACATGGGACATTATAATGCCTGTCAAAACTGTTGCGTGCTTTTCTCCGCTATAGCCCTGATGCAAAATTCTATGATTTTTTTTTTTCTGTAGCTTTCTATAACTAAGTTGGAGAGCTTCCATGACCTAAAAATTTTATTCCTTCCTGGTTTGTTAATGTTGTTTTTCAGCTCAGAAAAGTTCTGAAGGGGTAAACAGTCTGATTTCCACTCTGGTTGGGCTGGCTGTGAAGGCAAACAGATGAAAATCACCATCTTTTTTTATTTATTTATTTTTTTAAAGATTATTATTATTTATTTATTTATGTTTTGGCTTGTCTGCTTTATTCGCCAGCAACAGTATAGATAGACAGGAAAGATGGGGGAGAGAGAGGGAGGGGGTGACATGCTGCAAAGGGTAACAATACGTGGTAACAACGGCGCCTTGATAACCACCATTTAATACAATTAAACTCTTAAAATTCCTGTAAAATTAACTGAAATTCTTGGATTTCTCCTGAAAATTAATCAAATTAATTAATCAAAAACTTGATATTTCAGCATGACCAACGACTTATCTGGCACTATATGAAGAGTCCTGATGCGATGTACCCCATCCATCTGCTGCTCCACATTGGCTAAAACAAGTACTAAAAACTTTACAGCAAATTTTATGTAACCTAGGGCTGATACACACACAAACACACACACACACACACACACACAGGCAAAACAATACCGTCACTGACTTGAAAAATTACATTCTCAACTCTCGGGCCATTCGCAGATGCATTGAAACACACATTCTGTGAGTTTCACACATTCCAAAACCCTTGGCTAACATTGCGCCAGTTCATAGCTGTCGACACGACCATTATCCAGTGACAGAGGATCCTCTCTTTGGCACAGCAAATGCTAGACCTGGGTCAAACAGCAGTCATCCATAATTCTCAGTGTTTGTTTTAACATGCGAGTGGCAACTACAACTTGGAAAGTGTGGATTTAATGATGTAGGCTCTATTGAAAACCTTAAAATAAAGATTTTGTCTGTTGTTATTTAGATTATCTCTGCTGCTAATCTTATGTCTAAATATTTATGAGCTCTGTGAACATAAGTCAGTTTAAGGTTGTAATACAAAAGTAATCTAACAAGTTGTGTGACTAATTGCTTTTCTTGATGAGCACTAAGTAAAGTAATCCCTTACTTTTAAAGTAAAAAGCCACTGATCTGGCCTGGTTAAATGTTGAACTGTGAACAAACCAGGGTCCATTGACAAAACTGTGATGTAAAAGATAATTATTATTGATTGTATAGACTCAGGCCTGTCCCACTTCCACACTAAATATGTTCATCTGTAGCGGGGACCACATGGTGAAAAAGTGATTTAATTACAGAGAAGAGAGCATGAGCAGCTTGCGTGGGATGATGAGCAGCGTGGAGGAAAAAGGAAGCTAGGAAGAAGGGAGAAAGAGACAGTGATCCCAGCCATTATTCTGACATTGAATGAGATTAATACAACGACACCAACGCTGCAGAGCCATAATAGCATAGCATGAGAAGGTTGCGCTTGTTTGGGTTGACGTTAAACACCTTCTGCATGTCGCCATTTGTCAAATTCTTGCTTGGGAAGAACGAGAGAATTAGATCAGTAGTAAACACGGGATAAAAATCTGTGAAGAAAAAGCCAAATAGGAGAGATACAAAGAAAAGAGAGATGCTGCAGGAGATGATGGCAAAAAAAATATTAGCCCCAGCTCAAAGTTGCATGGGCAACTGTGGCGTTTTCAGCTAAAAATCTGCGGTAAAGGTTGAAGATGACTGGCTGTCGGTCCCGCACATCTCTAGCTAACCCACAGTGCCACACACACACATGTATATTATTGCTGCAGACAGCATCCTCACCCGACTGATCACGCTCTGCCATGGGAAGACACATCGCAGTGATCCCATGTTGTAAGTCAAAGGCCACTTGTCTCTCCGGAGGGAACATGATTGGTTGAGTTCAAATAGGGATTGAGAGAGGAATAAAAACGCAGCCTGACCCCATTCTGACAGTGAAGCCACAGACGCAGGGGATCAGTGGCACTTTGAGCGCGTCTTTTAGGGTTTCTGTGTGGGTTTATAAGTCATTCAGTCATTCACTCAACCTGCTTCTGAATAAGTGCTTGTCAGGCTGGCTTTGAATGCGGATGAATCTGTTTGTTTGCGTCTATCGTTCTGTTTGTCTGCCTATTTCCTCACTGTAATTGCATTCTTCAAAGGCCGTTTCACAGCATGAGAAAGCGTGATTGCCTGTAGGCAGAATTCCTGGCATGCCACAGGAAATATTCAAATAATTTCTCGCGTGAATCATTATTGAGAGAGAATTTACTGATATCCAGAGAGGGTGTGGGAGTGAACGCAGAGTTCCATTTAATAGGCGAGCAATGGGAAGACATAGTGAGAGGAAGAGTGATGAAAGAAGCCAGCAATCACATTTGGCAAACTTTGGAGGTTGCCACGTTCAGCGTCAACCCAAACAAACAAGATTTTCACAATATGATATTGTGGTGTGGAAAAAACTATTTAAATCTACTACAAGGAACTTTCAATTTGTGTTGATTTTAGTGGCCCCTGTGGACAAAAGTGGTAGTGTGTCCCAGGAATGAAGACTGCATTTCCCATGAGCACCACCACCTCGTTTCGTAAAGATCTTTGCTAGCGCGTGCATTTGTTTTGGGAGTGAGAGAAAGAAAGATAGGAACTTATTTTTAGTAGTTTTTCTTTTTTAAACACAGCTGTTTGCAGGATGCATAGTGATGAGGTAATGTATCTATTTGTTTCTATGTAAAATTAATGATTGTAATATAACAATGGTGAAACAAAATAAACCTTGTTTTAGTACTGTTCATACACCATGTAAGGCTACATTCACCACCAAATCCAACAATGTGGCACCTTCCTAGAGGGCTGTGCAGTGGTGTGGATGTGTTTATTTGTGCTTTAGAATGTAACCGCTGTCAAACAATCAAAAAATAACGTTTTATTTATCTGATTCAACTGCTTTGTTCTCGCTACCGCCACTCGCTCTCTTCATTGTCTCTCTAGCTCACTCGACCACTGCTGCTCGCTGCCCCCCCTCCTCCTTCATGCTACAATGCTACATATAATGTAAACATAGGCTCTTCCAGTCTGTGTGTGTGGCACCCCTGAGAGGGAATGGCCACATTAATATAATGACTGATAAAACCGGGTTTGTAACGGGAGAAATTCCCCGCACGGCCGCCATTCTAGCCGAGCTCGTTGTGGTTAAACGCCCGTTAATGAGAGCCGGCGCGCTGTGTACACTTTAAGACCCACAGGTTATTATTTGTATCTTTTTCGGGTACAATGTCATTTTGTTATGTTATTTTGTGGATGGTTACAGTTGTATTTGAATGTGACTGAGCTGAGTAGCTGATGTAGCACAAACATTAGTAGCGATCCTGTGTAGCTAACAGAGGCACTTAAATAGTTGGTCCAACATGCTGGATTTTCATGATACACTGTGAATGGTGATTTCTATCAGTGAATTACTGAAAACAATAAACATGTATTTACTGATATTGTTTAATAAGTATAACTGTGTGTGAAAAGAAATGTGATGATTTAAGGAAACGGAAGCAGCTTAAAGAGAACATGTTTCACTGAGATTGTGGGATATAGTTAAATGTAAGCGATGTCAACAAACAACCAGTTGAACGGTATAGTGAAGCCTGTTGTTTAGTGTTTACAAAGCTTTTATTTTGTGAAAATAAATCAGACTCAGACACATGCTGGAGGAAAACAGAGAAGCCCCGTGTCTTACTCCGCTCTTCACCTGCTTTTACAGGTAATATATTTGTCACCGCGGTCCCGGGCCACGGGACCCGTAACACGTGTCGTAAATCGCTTTGTCTAATTTTGCGGGGAATCCAAACCAGTGGCAGGCTTTTAGAGTAGCTATATAGAAATAGCCAATATTCTCACTGATCATATAACGGAATCAGTATTAAATTGAGTCTGTTTCATAATCAGTTATAAGCGCCTTGTAGTTGCTTTAATGGATGTCCATGTTATTATTCCATGGTCTGGGTAATTAGTCATTTCTGATTGGCTGAAGGGTGTGTGTTCAAACCATGTAATGCACACATAGTCTGTCTCAGGTTTAATCAACGCTCTACGCTGGCCATAAAGTTTCGAACTGTTAGCTTGTGCTAGCAGTTAGCTGCTGCAATCTGCCCTGCTTTTAAAATACTGATTGCTCCAAAACTATTGTGTTTATTTTCCAGCAATCAACATTGGCGTAACATTGACACCAACACTGAGCTAGCCAAGGCACTTTTGTTTAGATATGTGTCGTATTTAATTCATTTTGGCAAATCCACAATGTGGCTCAAGGTGAATAGCGTTAGCTGAATCAGCTAGCAGGGCCTCTGTTGCTAGGCTGCCTGATGTGTATGAAAGTGATGTAGGCAGAAAATCTTTATTTTAAGAGGATATCACTCCCTAAATGAATTATCTTTTGCTGTTTTTTTTATTCTTGGCAGTTGGTCAGTGGTCATGGATTATCCCTTACTTGCGGTATCCCTTCAACATCAAAATGTTTTGCTGGGAGAGAGAGAGGTTCTGGGAAGAGTCAGTTCCTCTGTGTATTACTGGCGTCCAGGAAGCCATATTGATCCTGGGCTCGGAGTGATGGAGTCACACCGCGGTGCCAAACGCTGAAGCTTGTCTCCGTCGTCGCCTGTCGCTGTCGATGAGTGACAGTAAGCCCTCTCTGACAGCTCATAGACTGATGCACCACAAACGTCAACACTACCTTCGTCGACGCTAATGCTCGGCAGGGTTTTCATAAATCACCGCACCACCTCCCCACAAGCACATACAAACACACTCAATTGTTCCCATTTTCACTGTGTAACAAGATGTAGCGAGTTCAGCTTTTGGCCTGAGTGCCCGGGAGACACATCGACGGGAGCAGCTTTTTTATCGGTTTGGAGAGGAGTGACAGTTTATGGAGTCGGGCAGGAGTGAAGCACAGCTTAACTAGGGCACATAAAGAGCGTTTCCAGGGAGAGGAGAGCGAGGACAAGCAGGTGAGCTAGATTGGTGAGATATCACAGGAATGGCTCCGGGGCTGGAAGTGTGTTTGTGAGAATGACGTGAGGCGGCAGAGGCTAATACAATGAAAAGAGCCTTTCTTCTTCAAAGCCCTCTGATCACAGGGCTTTTCACACGCACACACACACACACACACAAAACACACCCATGAGTGCAAACACATCCCCGCCATCCCTTCTTTCTCTCCCCTTCTCTTACAAAAACATACAAATGTGCACACTCTCCATGTAAATGTACAAAGAATGTGTGTTCGGGGACGCCTTAGGGGACAAGTTCTTATCATGGCATGTGCTTGGCGGTTTGGCCTTTCATGAAGTGAGGTGAACAGGAGGATTTAGAAACAAGGCTGGCTGGAAGTGCAGCAGACACACAAAAGGCCGCGCTGCAATGAACGAAGGAAACACGCTTTCGTGTATGGAGGCGCTCACAAATGTTAAATGTTTTACTTTGCATCCTAAATGCTGCACGTGAATGAACATGGACATACAGTACATATAAAAAAATAAATAAATAAATAAAAATAATTTCTTGCCATTGCACACCCACACACACACACACTCACACACACACCCCACCACATGCTCTGTGGGGGTTGGCAGTGTTGCGATAAGCATTCAGCAGCTGATGAGCAGCCTTTGGCCCCCTGATGGGTTTGGTCTATAGGATGACCCACTGCTGAGCTCAACTGGGGGTCCATGCCAGGGCCTGCGGGGACACACACACACACACACACACACACACACAGATGCAGCACCCATTTAATTGCTTGGACACACAGGAACGCTTCCACACACAGATTCTAATGCATACAAGTAAAATGTCTCAGAGGCCAGCACACACTACATACGTGAATAGCCCAAAGTGGAGTTAATATATCCAATTTTGACTCTCCAGAGGCTTACAATATTCAAAAATTGTATCTGTTGCCCTGTAAGATTATTTTTAGGTGTAATAAACTTATTTTTTTGAGGAGACATTTATAATAAGGCATATTGATGTGCATCTTAATAAGACCGAAGCTCCCATTTAATTGCCAATTTTTTAAATAGCTAATGCACAACAGTATGTTTTGGCCTGCGGCCTACCACCTGTTTTACATTTTGACCAATGGCTATTCATGTCAAAACAATTTGGCCGTTTGTCTGCTAAATGGAGGCATACACACACAAACTGTCAGGCACAGAGAAAGTGTATACATATTTGTGCACGGACAAAAACACACTGCCCGATGATGTGTACCACACATACTCGCTCACACACATACACACACGCTCACTTGCATACATTACACTCATGTATGCATGGACTAGCACACAGCATGTCTCATATTGGCAGGCCATACTGGGTCCAGCAGCTAATCAAAAATGAATCAATAAACAGATACGCCAAACACTGTTCACTTTGTTCTCACTGACAGTGGGTCTCATTTATGAAGTGATCCTAGATGTGTGGGTGTATTGAAAACAAACAGTCAAACAAACAAGACAAAACAAAACAAAGAAAGGACTAAAACATTTGGACTAAAACCCTAACCTACAAGCTTGGAAGGACCTTGTATTCATGTACGCATTTGGATGAATCTCACTCATAAATGGAGAGCAGATCGTCGCGTTCTTAATTTTCCCGACCAAAATGGAATTGAATAAAGTGAAAAACAGGAAACATAGCAATAGCAAAAACGTGCTATTCTGCAGCAGATGTGCGAGGCGTGCACATATAGCAGCATAGCATAGACTTCTGAATCTATAATTTGTGAAGCAGTTTTGGACAGGTGTGTCACCCTATCAGGAGTCCTGATTGCGTTTGCACCACTATAATCAGAAATCTCCAGCCGTGTGAAGGGATGTGTCTGAAGGAGTCGCAGAGAAAATGGTGGAAAATGGTTTTCTCAGTGTGGTGGTGAAATTAATCATTAACCGTTGACTATAAAGTATTCATTCAAACAGAAAATAGACATCAAAACAGGAAACTGTGCTCAAGTTTTATTTCAAGTGAATTTGCTTTGAATCTTCTGAGGATATTTGCTAATGGAACAACTGAGGATTTGTGTTTGGAAATGGCCATAAGCAGAAAGCAACCGAGGCTTTGTTGATAGGGTGAGTTCGAGTGGGGACAGAATTTGACATTCCAAGGAGGAGCAAATAAACAGACGTTTGGGAAAAAAACTATTAATTCCCCCTCACCAGCAGGCCTGTGTGTGTTGGTAGACAGGAGATTGAGCCCAATAGAGCACTTTACAGGAAAAGGGATTCCCCTGACTTCCAGATAACACTCTCCCTGCAACTCGCCTTGGCTCATCTCAGTTCATCCTACCTGCTCTTTGGATTTTATTCACTATTCTGTACCAGAGGCTGAGATGACTTTAAGTCCTTTTTCCAGCTGAATATTGAGGGCCTGACAGAGATGGTGATCACAGATCAGGAAGAATTTTGTTTTATACTGTGCCAACTCTGTTTTGGAACATGGAAATATGTACTTTGGAGGATTCAGAAATGATCTGATAGGGTGTTTATGTGTTTACTACTTGTAGTCTCAAGTGCATGCAGTTACATCCTCACAGCGATGATGCAACAAGTTCAGGGTTTGTACAAACTCTTGAAAGTTTGGAAAACGCTTAATTTTAAGCATTACGCTTTCAAGGTTTGGAATATGCTTGGATTCGAATATACTTCTTGAACAATTTAAACATAATCCACTGTTTCATTTACACAATCACTCATATAAAAAAATCGTTTAATATTTGAAATGACCCTGTACTCTAGAAATTAGCAAGCATTAAAAATCCTGATCAAAACTACAATCAAAGTTTGTGAACAGCCGGTAGAAAATAAACAGAGTGACAGTATACATTGATTGCTGTGGATATAAAGGAATTCTGTAAACTTTACTTTTCTGTAAACTTTATTTTAGATTAGATGATAAAGGCTATGAGAGTCTGGAAATTTTGGTTTAGGTACCTTGAAAGTGCTTGAAAAGGGCTTGAATTTTACTCTCGGGGGCTGTACGAACTTTAGTTGAAAGAAAGTTGAAAGAAAGTGTTACAATCAATTAAAAGCAGATCGTTAATTGAAGTAGTATCTACAACAAATTAAGGTTTTTGTACGTTTTTTTCTTTATTATTGCTTTATAAAGTAGAGATACATTCAAAGGTGCTTTTTAATGTCCACTTTCATTAAGGAAAGTGAAAGACTTCAGGTAAAAGACAAACTGTGAGTCCACACACACACACACGCACACACACACACACTTTACACACTGAATCAGGTGTACATTTCAACCTGACTTCAGAACAAATCAGAGCTAAACATTTGATGAATACCCAAATGTGTGTGAATTTCGCTCTACTACAGTTTTATGATCAAATTACTTCTGTTAATGTTTCATAAATGAGTCCCACCGTCTACATTTAAAGAGAAAAAATCCACCGCAGAGCACTTTTATTGCTTTTAAAAGCAGTTCTTGGTGATATACCTTGCATTTCTGGGCCCATTTTCTTGTTTGATGATGTATTTTTCTCATTGCCACAGATAACTGGCGATACGTGGGGATATTTACAACGCAGCTAGCGAAGAAATTGATAGCAGAAAATGTTTCAGCAATTTAAGACTTACATGGTAAGTGTCAGGTGTTGGTGTCAGGCTCTTAGAATCAACGAACAAGGTCATCTTTCTAAACTCACCACGTTGCACAGAGGTCAACAATCACACAGAGAGAAATCCATCGTAGAAAAGGAAGAGGTACCAACGTCTCCACCAACAGTAGCTTCAATAGACCAGAATGCAATGCAGCAACCAGACATGGTGCATTCAAGTATGGTGTATAACTCTCACCTTTTCTCAATACTCTTCCTGTGCTTTCACTACCCAGTTGCTCTCTCCACCTGAATGAATGCATCAAATCACAAAATAATCTGTCTAATCTAATAGCATCTCACCTCAAAATAAAATAAAAACCCAGCAAAAACTTAAATATGACAAGCTAGGACAGAATTGCATTGGATAACACTCAGCTGCCCTATATGCCTGTGAGTCCAATCTAAACGTCTATTTTGTATTCCTGTTTGCTTGTCGTGGTTTGAGCCATGCTGACTTTTACATATTTGAGGATTTCTTGTTTTGGCCCAGATGGCCCATGTGTATCTAGAACGGCTATGCCAAATGTGCGCTCATATTTTGTGCTCTCTGTTTATGTTTACAGCGCTGCTAGTGTTGCGACGCTCAACACACACACACACACACACACACGGCGGAGACGGATACATTAAAACATATGTGTCTTTACTTTGAGCCGTTCTCACGAGTAGCTGGCATAAATAAACCACAAAGATCGCGCCGCATTAAAAAGAACAAACACCAAAAAAAAGGAAAAAAAATTGCTCAGCCCATATTCCTACATGTGCGTCTTCAAACTGTGTCCTGTGTTTCCCCTCTGAAATTTCTTTCTCTACATTTCCTATGATGTACAAATCCCTCTCCTCATTAGTTCGTAGCGGGTTCCTTTATCTGCTGCTCTTCATTCCCCGTCTCCGGCTCCCAGATCTGTCCTAAGCACATCCGGGATGTCACCCTCGCCCAACACAGAACAAATTGCTCCCCGTCTCTCACTCGTGAAGCCGAGGTGTCATTTTTGAACCCAATTACCCGCAGACACCACAGCAACTGTGACCGCTTACGACCTTTGCAAACGAACGATTCAAAAATGAGAGGGAGAGCGAGAAACCAACAGAGAGCGAGAGAGGGAGAAAGAGAGAGAGAGACAGAAGAGAAGAAGCTTTTGTCACACATGGGAGTAACACGATCAGGAATGGGCGCATCCATCTCTTGGTTAGCGATCTATGACGGCTGCATTCGTTTCTCTGCGTGTTTGTTAGCATGCGTTTGTGTGTGTGTGTGTGTGTGTGCATTTGTGTGTAATGGCGCGGGACAATGTGGCCGTCAGGAAGGATATCGCCAAGTCTCCCGCAAAGCTAAGCGCATTATGGCTGCAGAGGAAATGTGGTGTGCAGCAATTTAATGTGTTTAATGGCTGATATATGGAAAGAGATAGAAACCGAGAGAGGAAGAAAAAAGAAAACAGTCTGAATGCGGTGCTGATGGAGCAGCAGGAGGCAGAAGGAGGGAGTGGGGGGAAAAACTGAGGGAGATGGAGAAAGACGGAGTATCTTTCTGCTCGTCCATTTGAGGGAATCGTGAAGAGAGAGAGAGAGAGCGAGGGAGTTAGAGCAAAGGCTCCCTCAGTAGCAAACCGCGGAGTTGAACATCTTGTCTTATTCATACCCATCATGTACAGCATCTCTCGAAAGCTCAAGGCGAGGGTTCAGCCAAGGGTAAGGCCTCCACATGAGGGGTCTTGGGAGATACAAGCACATATAAATTAAACGTACACAGTGCAAACTGACATAAGTGCTCCAACGCAGCTTTTAAATTGAGGGCAACCTCTGTTAACACGCCTGGCTGCTTTGCTGCTAGGGTGGACAGATATGGATACTTATATATATTTTTTTAAACTTTAAATCCAATTCACCTTTGACATTTTTTTTTTCACTAAATGCCACAGGAATGGAAAATTCAGGTTGAGAGTAGCTTAAGGAGGTTGAACTTAGTCACCTCTGCTTGGTAAATGAAACCATGATGCAGCATGTCCGTTACACAAGAGCTACTTAACATAACTTACCGCTAAAGATAGACCCAGGCAGTGCAAATGACTTGGCTAGCATTGCCATGCTCGGTTCTAGCTAAGAATGACTGCAGGGCGCGAGAGCCTCAGCCTCAGTGCCGGGAATTTCGAAATGAGCGTCTTTTTTTTCATTCGAGCTTGAAGACGCTGCTTTGCCTCGACGCGCACGCGGCCAGAGCGGATCGATGAGGTGTCAAACCCGTTGCGATGATGGCCTCGTGATCATGTGCCGTCGCCACGTCTGAAAACACAGCCCTGTTCTGCCCCGGCTGATTTACTGCACAGCGCTGCGACGTCAAACTTTATATATACAGCCGATCTCAACATTAGTTCCTCTGTCAGTGTTATGACAGCGATGTGGGTGCTGTGATCCTGCGGTAGATAAAAGGATGTTTCATAACTGCGCCCCATATGTACAGGCATCATTGGAACAGGGCGCATGCCTGAACCTGGGCCTTGCAGATGAAAGGCAGCCTCTCTAATCACTATATGGCTGTGATTATTATGTCATTATGTGATGCAGTGGACACCGTCTGCCTTCCTGTTGCTAAGGTTGTTAGATAGATCCCTGCTTGTTTGGTTAACATGGCAACCGGTGCCATTTTTGGTAACACACGGCTTGCTGTTCTTTATGGGAATTATCCACACCGTTGGAAAGCATATTTGACCAATCAAGTTGCTTGCTTGAAACTACCTGTTGTATAATGCACGCTGGAGCTATAATTTCCTTCCTTCTGTGTTGTGCAATTCCAGTTGACATTTAGGCGGATGCGCGACACCACGTGACTCTTTTAACAAGTTTTTCTTTTTTTTCTCTCTCTTTGAAAGCCTTTGCAGCCCTCTGATTGTGTCCCTGAGTGTTACTCTCTAACAAACTGTGTGTGTTTGCGCCCGCGTGTGCTGGTGTTTGCGTGTGTGTGTAACTCTCATTGACTTTCTCTCCCATTTGTGTACACACACCCACCACTCTGCAGTGACACCGAGGCTGGCTGAACACAAAAGCCTGCTGGCCGTGACCTATGTGGGCTGAATGCTAACGGAGGCTAAGGAATGCATGCCGCTGGCATAAACTCAACGGACGCGCACACACACACACACCCGCTCACACACACACTTTGTTAGAGTAGCACTCAGGGGCGCAGTCAGAGTTGTTGACTTGTAGTCGCTGCCGGGATAAGAGAGAGATGGGGGTGGAAATGTACCACTCTGCCACCGACAGGCAAGATCAATGAAGGGCACTTATGAAAAGAAAACTCACTGCTTGTAAGATTTGACATGAATGTGAAAGCATTATTTTTTCATCCAGGTTGTGTTTCCAGTCCTTTTTTTTCCCCCCTCAGGGTGAATTTTTACTAGAATGCCCCTCGGTTTGATACTGTTGGTTGACTTTTGCAAACAAGCTGCACAAACTGAGTTATTGAAATCATTTATCAGGCACCCATGGACAAAAACTCAACCAAGCATTTCTTCTGTTGTTAAGCTCTCTAGATGATTCACACAGTAATCCAAAAAGCATTGATTTTCTTTTAATTCAAATGTGTTGACAAGGAAAATGGCGCCTTTGTTTGAGTTTCTTTGATTATTTCTCCAGCTAATGGCTGCGCTCGTGTCAATAAATTCAAAGTGTGATGTGTGTGTGTGTGTGTGTGTGTGTGTGTGTGTGTGTCTTTTCATCTATTCATCTGTGCGAATGTGAATGTCAGGACGTCCATATGTGTTGGATTTGCGAGTGTTTTTCCAGTTTTGTTTACTGAGCTACACTTTTCGGCAGTTGCCACCCTAAACTATTATGACTACCAGCAGC
>OMKZ01021597.1:15733-34293 GCA_900302535.1 Neoniphon sammara | reverse complement strand
TGGGTGGTATTTTGTGTTAGCTTAGCATAAAGACTTAAAGTCTACAGAAATCATTAGCCTAGCTCTGTCAAAGTGAAAAAATAAACCTTTCAGCAACTCTGAAGCTGTCTTATTTACACAGTGTATCGTGTATTACAAGGTAATGAAATATATGCCTTGGATTTTTTTAAATGAGAGTCGTTATAGGAGAAGAAAGAACTATAACCGATGAACACACATGTTCAGCCATTATAGTTCCTACTATCTTTAGTTACTATCATCTAAGTTCTCCTAAAACAACCCTTGTTTAAAAAAAATACACTATACATTGTCTAAATAAGACAGCTTCGGAGTTGCTGTAAGGTTTATTTTTTCACTTTGACAGAGCAAGGCTAATGACTCCTGTAGACCTCAAGTCTTTATGCTATGCTAACACGAAATGCTACCCATCAGAACCAAACCAGTGGACGTACAGAGGTGAAAATGATATCAAACATCTTGTCTTAGTTTGGGTAAGTCTGAAAAAGGGTATTTTTGTCCAAAAAGTTGGATTATTACTTTAAAGTATCTCTGAAACAAGTCTTAAAGCTAGTATTTCCTTTATTTTTAGACTGTATATCCAAGACTGTAAAGAACGGAGGTATTCCTGGTAGTTTTTTTGTAAATTATTTGAGGAATTTTGTATTTTTGAAATTTTGGGCATTTAAAAAACTAGAAAATCTCATAAATTTATTAAAAGAATTACATATTGAAGTATTAATCTTTACTGTCCAAAGTTTCTCATTTGACATCCTGGTAGGCGTGTCTAACTCCTACTCGGCTGCACCTTATTGTACCAGATAGCTAACCTGTTTAACCAGAACACAGTAAATGACTTAGCTGTTTGTTCAAAATACCTACAGACAGAGCAGCACCCAGTAACATGACAGATAAAAAGAACTGGAGCAACATCTTTTCACGATGTTTCCACATCAAACGATTTTATCTGTAAGGAGTACTGACCATAAAGTCTACATATGCAGTTTGTCTTTTCTCAATGCTAATTTAGACAGTGTGATGCCACTAGACTTGTTACATGATTCAGCCAGGGCAGCTGTTAAGCATTGCTTGTTCCACTTGTAGACCTGATGACCAAAGTCAATGCTAGTCCAAAGAAGAAAGTGCAGTCCAAGTTGAACAACAGTGGCCAACTAATGTCTCCGCCTAGTGACCCATCGACAAATGCCCCACGCAAGTTCTCAGGCTTCACCGGTAAGATATGACATCCCAGGCTAAGTGCTCCCTCTACTACACTTGGCATTAATAATAAAGGATTTATTTATGTATCAGTAGCTGTAACTTTCTCAAGCAGACACACTGATGCTTCAGTTCAAATGGTATGGCAGCCAGTTGTAGTCAGTGTTTGGCTTCAGTCTTCATCCCAGCAAGAGCAGAGTGTTTACATTATGCTATTTGATATACTAATTATTACAGATAATTAACATGTAAAGATTGTAAAGATTCATGTAATCTTGTCTTTCTCTTCCAGTAGGAATCCTAGCTGTTGTACCACACCTTTTCAAATCAGTCCCATTGCCTCATCATACAGTGTTTACTTTGGTCATATCATTTCACTTCACTATCCTTTCAGCTACAAAGGCTGGGAGCTCCAGCAGCCCGGGACCATCCGCCTCCCCGGCCAAAGCCAGCCAAGGCAGCCCTCTGTCAGCCCAGCTCTGTGACCCCGAGCACAAAGACTGCCTCTTCCGAGAGTTTCGTAAGCTGTGCGCCTTGGTCGCGGACAAGAACAGCTACAATGTCAAGACACAGATCATCGAGAACTTCCTGAAGAAAGGCTCTGGGGGAGGTTGGTGTGATTAGACAAAGATCTATATAGACCTTTTTCACTGCAGCCATTTTGACAGGAAATAGCAGGTAAACACAGGTGTTACTAATGACATTAATGAAGGTTGTGTTCCATTTAAGTGTAGCAGAGTCTTCCCAGTGAGCCAGCATGAACCTGACCCTGGCTCTGTTAGACCTAAATGGAACAGAACCTTCATTAATGTCATTAGTAACACCTGTGTTTACCCGCTATTTCATGTGAAAATGGCTGCTGTGAAAAAGGGCTATATGAGCAGGATGCTATATACAAATGATCAAATTGGAACTATTTGAGGGCATCCCTGGAAAAAGGAGGCGTATAGCTGTACTGTAATTTAATATACTGGAAATCAGTCTCATAAGAGAATGAGTGACAGTGACTAGTGTAATTATAAGTTTCACTCTCCTCCCTGTTATTTCCCCACATACAGCATGGTCAGTTCTAGAGTTAAACACTGAATTAACAACAGTCTTATTAATATATGTGTAAAATTGTTCTTGTCAAATGGGGGTTTTTTAGTTTAATGTGAGTCTGTCTGGACTTCCTTGACTCAAAAACATTGGACACCCCCTGGCATAGCCTTGAGCTTATTTTATACATCACTACCTCACCATACAAATAGTTTTTTGAAAGGAGGTAAAAACTGTTTTCTTGTCACACCGTTTGATGTGAGCAGAATTAGTCTGGCCAGATTTCAGCAGCATAGCTTGTGGCAAAATCCAGTCTGTCCAGGCATTAAATTTCTGTCATAAATTTTCTGTTCCTCTGTCCCAGATAAGTTCCACGGAGATCTTTACCTGACAGTGAAGCTGCTTCTGCCAGGCGTGGTCAAGAGTGTCTACAACCTCAATGACAAACAGATTGTCAAACTTTTCAGCCGCATCTTTAAATGTGACCAGGAGGCCATGGTGCGAGATCTGGACCAGGTCTGTAGACTCTATCTTCTCACATATTTGGTCTTTGATATGTTCACACTTTGATTTGTTCACACTGCCATCAACGTGGGAATGTTGACTAAAGAAACTCAAGGGTAAAAGGACCGATCATGTTAATACCAGGGAAGCTTTAAATTGGTGGACAGAATTGAAGTTATGGAAAGGATTTCAGTGCGGAGTTAGCGTTTTTCTTCCAAAAGCAAATTAGCCTCCTTGGCTTACATCTGGATGATGGATGATTGAGCAACCATTGTAAACACTGTAGCCCTGTAGACACAAAAAATAAGACTTTCCAAACATCTTAGAAGCTTATAACTTTATTTAGCAGTCATTGCAGTCATTACACATGCAAGCAAATCCATATTTCCATGAAAGCTTCCATTGATCATCTTTAATTCTGATGCTGCTTTTGTAATGTATCAGTGTATTTTGTTTTGCTGTCACAGAATAAGTTTGATGTGAGCTTACTTGCTGTACTGGTATACAAAATAGAATGACTACTGTAACCATGTATGTAAAATGTAATCTTAACCCTCTAAAAATAGTATACAAAAACTTACCATTAGCCCCAACAGTGGAGGGCCCTGATATACACACATAATTTTAAGCACTTTATTCTTGTACTGTTCATAAGTGTCCAGCAAAATCCTAGATCGAAGTGATCAACTTTTTTTTATCATGAGCCCTCAATGTTTATTCATTGTAATATAGCACTAGTAGTAGTATAGTATAATGTTTGTTTATTTATAGCAGTTGGTCGTCTTTTCTCGGCCGACAAGGTGATGGTGATGAATGTTGGTTGAGTTTGTCAGGTTGTTCAGCCTGACAGAGACAGAATGTAAAAAAAAGAGACAGAATGTTCCTCCAGTGAGTTGTTTATCGAGTTGACGGCAGCTTGAACTCTGCATAAATATTCAACAGGACACCACAGACCGTGACTGTTTACTTGGCGGTTTTAATTGAAGTCGCTATCAGCTGTTACATTTTCACCAGCGATCATTTGAGAAATTTCACGGATATTCCTAGACTGAAAATAAATTGGAGATTTCATTCCAGGCGAGCAGACTCATGACGTAGTCCCATAAATATGGTGACAGAGGAACAAAATGTCACAAAAATGATCTGTATGGTGCAATCTGTGTAATTTCCAAGGGGGATGTGTCTGAGACGGTGAGGATGTTCTTTGAAGAGAGTAAATCATTTCCCCCGACTGCCAAGAGCCTCCTGACGATTCAGGAAGTGGACGCATCGTTGACCTCCCTGGCCCAACTGACCAAGGAGGATGACCAGCAGAAGGAGCTGCAGGACATTGCCAAAAAGTAATACATCATTGATCTTTCTGTTAGTTGAGCTGGGCAGTAAAACATTTTGATGAGCACCATAGCATTTACAAAAAAAAAGGAATGCTAAACTTAAGAGAACTGCTATATTTTCTTGAAATGCTGACTTTCCCAGACTGAGACAAGATGTTTGATACCATTTTCACCTCTGTACATCCACTGGTTCGGTTCTGATGGTTAGGATTTTGCGTTAGCTTAGCATAAAGACTTGAAGTCTACAGGAGTCATTAGCCTAGTTCCGTCAAAGTGAAAAAATAAACCTTACAGCAACTCCAAAGTTGTCTTACTTATATCATTTATCATGTATATTTGAAACACATATCTTGGAGATTTTTAAAAAAACAAGAGTCCTTTTAGGAGAAGTTAGATGGTAGGAACTGATAGAGCTAGGCTAATGACTTCTGTAGACATTAAGTTTTTATGCTAAGCTAACACGAAATACTACCCATAGGAACTGAACCAGTGGGCGGACAGAGGTGAAAATGGTATTGAACATTTTGTCTCAGTCTGAGTAAGTCGGAAAAAAAGGTATTTTGCTCAAATGTTGGAGTATTCCTTTAAACTTCTGTTTTCTGCTACTCAAAATCAACTCACACAGTAAAGTGACAGAAAGAGGCTTGCTTGCTGACCCACAACAACATCATTCAGAGAATGGATCAACTGGAATGACCCAGTCTGTGACCAAAAGCAACTTTTAAGGAAAACAATTCTTCAAAGAATAAAAAAAAAGTGGTCAAGGAACAGCACATAAGCTCAGCTATTTTCAAGTTGAACAACGTGACCAGCAACATACTATTCCAAAATATGATGGTGGCATATGTTGAGGTCTGTGTAGTTTGCCCCGTCATGATATCACGTTGTATCGTTTAGTCGCAATACTAATAATGTGAGTAATGGTGCCTCACATTGTGCAGACAGACATTTCCACACTTTATTTGGCCTCACTTTAGTGATGGACCTGATTGATTTTTCTTTTGTTTGACCCCAGAAGAAAACAGTCTAAATTGCAGGGCACTAATGCTACTGCCACTGCCTTTGTGTGAAAGCCAGAAAGACTGATTTCTTTTCATTGTTGTTAACAGCAGCAGTTTTTTTCCTTTTCATTTTTCCCTTTATTTTTCTTGCATGGCCTTTATTATTTAGTTTATTGTTGTTTTTATAGGCTGTCTGCCTCAGGCATGTAGCCAGTATGTGTATGATTTGAGATTAATGGGACAAAATATTTTGGTTTCCCATATCTGTCCATCAGATAGGCTGAAAGCAGGCTCCTTTCAAATTGCTTGTAGTTTTGTCAGTAAATAGAGTTAGAAAGTAGTATTTTACCTCTCTGATCTTACTTTTTCAGGTTTTTACTTCATTTAATGCAGTGATTTTTGAGTGTTTGCCTCACAATTTTTACACCATACTGTGATAACTGTGTTATTTCATGCTCTCTTTGTCTCAATAGATGCACTGGCAATGACCTGAAATGTATCATTCGACTTATTAAACATGACTTGAAGATGAACGCTGGAGCAAAGCATGTGTGAGTTCTCTTGGCTTCTGCTCATAAAGTGCTGTACAATTTGTCCTTCGAACGTGTTAGAAAGAGGCAATTTGTCATGCGGAGGTGCTCGACTTGTCTTTCATAACTGTGTTTTGTACAGCTTGGATGCCGTGGATCCAAATGCTTATGATGCCTTCAAGGCCTCTCGTAATCTGGGTGACGTGATTGAGCGTGTGCTGAGGAACCAGCAGGAGGCGTCCAATGGTTCAGGACCCAGAAAGCTGCTCACTGTTGAGGCCTCGCTCATGACTCCCGTTCAGCCCATGTTGGTACGAACACTCAATTCACTCACTCGCTTGGTGACTGTAGTTATGCACCAGTACTTGGGAAAAAATGCAAGCACTTAAATATATATCACACACATTACCATACCAGTGCATCAGTTTGGCCTCCACAAATGCAAACATTGTGGTAAATAATGTGCTCTAACACCCTAGAAAAGGAAGACAGAATGAAAAGGGGAAGTTATGATCCACAGGGAGTTTGACAATGGGAATGTTTACACAATTACTGCTTTTATTATCAAATGCTTTTATCCTTGTTACTGCTCAGTGTGATATGTGTAACTAAATTAACCAATTTACACACCCACACTGTATATTTTCAGCATTTTCCCCTAATTTTCTCCCCAGTCTATCCCTTTAATTTGGTACAAGGCTAACTTGTCTTAATTTCAGAAGCGTTGTAATTTGAGGAAGTTTCAGTACTGCTCAGTTCATATGTGGAGGGGAGAAATTTATTGGTCCTGTGGTCCATTAGTAAGGGCATATAAGGTTAGAACAGAGTACTTGACTAAGACTAAGGCAGAAACCCAATCTGCACTTTGAAGCATTTTCTCTAGAAAAACAAACCATGCAAACTCAATTCTATTGACAACTAGTACAGCACCTAATAATTACTCAGCTAGTCATTTAAATGATTGTCAACATCTGACCTTTCTGACGGTGTAAATCAGTTGAGACACACAACACATTCACACAGCAACTGAATAAAATGAATGTAATGTGTCCTCAAGGTATTAGCCTCATTTAATTGTTGATTTATTATATAGCACAAATTATGCATACTTCAGTAGGTCAATAGTATAATATTCCACTTTTGCTGCAGGTTTTTTCATAATTGCATAAAAGACACAAAATGTTTCCATAGTAATTTGTATTTTAAGGTAAATTGTACTCCAGAGTCTCAGATACTGACTGGATTTTGCCACTGATATAATCAAAGAGAGTGTTTGTTGGTGCTGCCAGAAGAAGTCACTAAATTCAGCCAATTACCTACTCCATAAAAGCTTGCCAATCATCTGTTTTCTTTTGTAATTCCAGGCAGAGGCATGTAAATCCATTGAGTACGCCATGAAGAAATGCCCCAATGGGATGTATTCTGAGATAAAATATGACGGAGAACGCGTGCAGGTCCACAAGAACGGAGACAACTTCAGCTACTTCAGCCGCAGCCTCAAGCCGGTGCTACCTCACAAAGTCAGTGTAATCATCCACATGCATACATTAACATACATGAAAACACACCTACGCAGCTCCCCACAAGCTGTGTACCAGTCAGGATGGCACTACATGCTAGTGCGGAAACCACTTTGCGTTTGCCCCTGCAGCACTGAGCAGCTTAAATTAAAGGTGATATTCGCAGGGATTTCCTAGCGATTTTCTCGCACACACTACCTCAGCGTGGATCCACGAGCCTCAGGGGCTTGTTCACACAGGACGCATATTGGCTGTGTAATGTATCCCGCTTCACTTTCTAGGCGCACGTTTATAGGCAGGAATGAACACGCTGCGGAGTAGAGCTCTCGGTTCACAGATGTGCAGTGTTAGTTTCGACGTCTAGTTTGTTTTCCCAGGAATGCACAATGAAAACCGTAGATGATCATATTACCATATTACAGGAGTGCATAAAGATTTATTGTTGACTGATGTACTGTAAATTTTAAATGCAGTAGTCATTGTAGGATGATGATCTTGTCAAAAATAAGTTAGATGAAAACTGAACTTTGTCAGAGTGTTTGTTGTATAGTTACCTGCACGTGAGTCCACATGGTGAGGAAATATCCTCATTAGTTGCTTCATGCTCACCTGGGCTGCTAATCCAGAGTACTGGATTTGTAGCTCTCAATTCACTTCCATAGTGCAGCAAAACAGGTTCCAAAATAACACTTTAACATAACATTTTTAGCACATGAACAAGAACACTGTAGGTTATGCTAATATAAAAAAAAACAAACAAACAAACAAAAAAAAACTAGTCCTGGTACCCCTTACGTTTTTAAGCCATTAAATGATTAATGACTTGAAGTAAGTAATTGAAGTAATATCAATTTGTTACCTGCAGACGCTACCTGCCGGATCTACATTCCAATTCAAATAGGAAAATAACGTGCTGTTTAATTCCCTCAAAAAATGTATATATTGATCCCATAGATTTTTCCAGTTGCCTCATCACAAGTCAAGACAATGAGTGAGAAAAATCCTAAATAAATGAGACTGTTTTGTAAAGCCTAAATTTATCGGGCATTTTTTCTCCTGTGGTGCAATTTACTTAGGTAAGCTGTTAGATGGTCAATAGAAATGCACATTTACTTTAAACAGCCTGGCTTTGACTCGTGCGCAGCCATTCTGTATCTTGTCTGAACCAGCCCTTACACATACAAGCATGAAGAGGTTCTCTGTATGTCCATTAGTTCTTCAAACCACCAGAGGTTGCTGCTGTGCATTTATTATATACCTGCCAATGTCCCTGGAGTCTAGTTAGTTTGCAAAGCACACATTTTGACCTCTGCTGAACGCTAAGTGACTGAAGAAAAGGCAGTGAAGTTAAAAAGGCCTAGGGGCTTTTATGCATGAGGATGTTTTAGGGATGTATACAAGTCACGTGCCTAAACCCATCCCAATACTGCAGGCCTCTCTGTTTCCAGTTACTTTCTCTTCTCACAGTGCTGCAATAGCTTTTGATGATAAAAGTCTTTCCTTTAGCTTTAAGTTCTACCTAGCTCATATTTCAGTGTGTCACGTTAGTATTGAAAAGAGTTACCTGGAGGGGCACAGAGTACGATAAAGGTAGATGCTGATGACGAGGCAGAATGAGTCCTATGGAAGCATAATTTGGGAGACATTTGAGAGACACAATAATGTATAGTTATGTGCATAATACTTGTGTCTTAATATCTATGCTTCACTAAATGTCATTTGCTTATTGTAAATCCGCAGTAGTTTGAGGAAAAAAAGGTCTGATTATTTTAGACAATATGCAGTTACACTATGAAACTTGTTAAAATCTGCTGCAGTGCCTGTCTTTTAACCTTTCTGTTGTTCCAAGGAATGGTAATGATTGTGTCGTCTGCTTTCTTTTTTTTAGCACCTTTCAAGTTAAAGATTTTACTCAGTACTTGTGCCTGTGTATCTGTTCATGTTAACATTTCAGGTGGCCCATTTTAAAGAATACATCCCCCAGGCTTTTGCTGGCGGCCATAGTATGATATTGGACGCTGAAGTCCTCCTCATTGACACAAAGACCAGCAAACCGCTGCCCTTTGGGACTTTGGGTGTTCACAAGGTGAGGCAATGTACACATCAGTGTTAAGTTTGTGGACAAAACTAATTTGTCAGACAAAATCGTTTATGCCAGCTGAAGTAACTAAACAAAAACAAAAGGAGTATAAAAGAAATGAAGGGAATGGACCAGGGGCATTCAATATGCTGAAGCAAGTTTCTTTCAGCTTTAAAGTATGCAGGTTTTTTACCTTTAAAGATTTAAGCAGCCACTATATTATCTAGTGTTCCTCTCCCCTTCAGAAAGCAGCCTTCCAAGATGCCAAAGTGTGCCTTTTTGTCTTTGACTGCATCTACTTCAACGGTGTGAGTCTCATGGAGCGGTGAGTTCTTGTCACTTCATTTCTTCTGTCCTCAAGGTCCCTTTTCATCCCAGTGTACAAACATTTACCATTGTTGTGAATGGTGCAGGCATCTAGTTTGCTGACAGTAATACCATTGACAATTTGCTCTCTGTTCAAAGCTCCCCTCTCTTGGTTTTGTGTATTTATTGACTGATGTGTTTGCTCTGTCTAACCTAAGATTTTTGTAAACTCACACAGACTGAGCAGCCATGTGTGTGTGTGGGGAAATGACAGTGTTATTGTACTTTGGATTAGACTGAAACTAAATTATAAAAATTAGTTTCAGTTCTAGTTTGAGTGTTTTTCGTAGAGGTGGTATTTTGCAGTGGTATAACAATGGGAGTATTTTGTATATGCCGACAACCAATATTTTCCAGCACAAACAATCAATCTTAAAATGTTTTTAAAATTTATTTACATTTACATTACATCTTATGATTTATTTTGACAAATGAGGGCCTGTCCAAGTTAAAAACCAGGACAGAATTGTTTTTACCCTGTTGCCATGGACTCAGCTTTGGCTTTCACTTTCAAATGTCAGTGCAGAAATTAAAAAAAAAAAATTAAAAGGTCATCTTGCTAGCTATTCATGATGACGCTGCAGAAAAAAAATTCCACCTTAAATTCAAATCGTCAGTTATAAGTTCCATCATCAAAACTCAGGAGGATTTCTCCCGAGTCCCTGAGGAATCCACAGAGAAATGCCTCAAAGAGAGTGAAAGAGCTGCAAAAACAGTGAGATGAGCTTCAGCGTTCAGTGGTGATAGATCAGAGAGGAGCGTGAGTGCAGGGTGGGGGAGAAAGAAAGCTACCTCCGGGCAAAACATCTCTGATGCTCCTGCAAGATGATAAGGCTGAAAACTAGGGAACTCTACACCACTGTGAGTGACAGCAGCCGGGACGATTATTTAGCAAGTGCTGAGTGGCTTGACAAATCCCTGAACTGCAATAGCTTTTCTGTCAGCAGGCATACCACTAAGCACATGGGACAAAGCTAAAGGCATATTTGCCGTTCAAAGGGGCTGTCATGGATGCTAAAGCAATGCAAGCCATAGCTGGAGTGAGGGTGGCCTCGTCCCACACCGGCTCAATGAATGACACACTGACCGCTGACTGGCTGCAAAGAGTAGTGGGGAATTTAAACTTCCCTTTCTGGGATTCCTATACATGTCACAAAGCTCTGCCACTGAAGTGCAGCTCATGCAAGGCTATGACATAACCACATCAGTCATCCTAGGAGTTTGTGCGAGTTGCATCCAGGCATCGGACGTCGCACAGAATCAGCCCTTCATAGCCTATCACAGCCTTACCACTATCTCTGATAACAAGCAGATGTCATGTCAAAGAAGAATATCGAGGAAGGTTGGATTTAACAAATGCAATAGGAGACGTGCTGCACCTTTGGCCACCAGAAAGCCCAGGCTTTTAAATGATAGTTTACCATAGTTTACAGTTGTAACTGTGGATGCTTAGTAAACATGTTACTGTTCATGCATTCACCCACATTTATTCAGAGGCCTTTTATTCTAGGAATATGACACAAGACTGTAGTGTTTTCTTTTGTCCTTCCCAGGCCTTTGTGTGAACGCAGGAAGTTTCTGCATGACAACATGGTCGAAGTGCCAAACAGGATCCTGTTCTCAGAAATGAAGCACGTCACTGTAAGTATAACTCTTAGTAATGTGTTTTTTAAAGGTTTTCTACCGTGATTTGTGATTTTCAGTCAACAGGCATTATATATCATAAAAATGATTCTGTACTGTCTGTATTTTGCATCTGTAACTTGATATATAGTGTATGTTCAGTAATTTGTCTAAGGTGAAGTTGGAAAACAAGTGCAGGTACAACAGGCCAATTATTACTTTTGCAGTGTCTCCACGTGTGATGCCCTGTACCAAAAGTTCTAAATGTAGAAATGCTGTAATTGTTTATTTTTTTATTTTTTGCAATGCAAGACATGGACTTGGACTCATTTTGTTTATATTTGTCTTTGTGTGTGTGTGTGTTTGTGTGTGTCTGTCAGAGGGCAGCAGACCTGGCTAACATGATTACTCGCGTCATCAGGGAGGGACTTGAAGGCCTGGTGCTGAAAGACATCAAGGTGAGCTGCTCTCTTATTCCCCATATTTGCATCTCAAAACGGAATCAGATGCCCAAATCATATGACATTGTGTTGGAAAATGAGAGGTGTGTAGATATAGTGGAAACATTAAGATGATATTTGTGCCTGTATGTCTTGTCAAAGGGCACCTATGAACCAGGGAAGCGTCACTGGCTGAAGGTGAAGAAGGACTACCTGAACGAAGGGGCGATGGCTGACACAGCTGACCTGGTGGTGCTGGGGGCCTTCTATGGAAAAGGATCCAACGGTCAGTCAGATTTTTTTTTTTATTTATTTATTTATTTTTTTTGAATAGTTGGCATCTAGTAGTTCCAACTGCTTTATTGACTCTCTCTCTGGTCTCAGCCAGTTTTCATTAGGTTGAGGGGTGTGGCACTGTGGACAGGCTTAGCATCACAAATAAGGCAGCTAGTGTGAGTGTCACTTGTGTTTTGAGTTTGTGGCTTCTTGGTACATGCAAAAGTTTGGCAGTTTCTCTCTGCAGCCTCATCTTACTTACAAATCCAAGTGTTTTTGATTCCATTTGCAGACAAAGCTTGTGACACAGATAGAGCCCAACCTTTCCTTCTGTTTGTACCATTCACCACATAACAGTATTGTTGTTTCACTGGAGAACAAATATCCAGTGCCGGTACATCAGCACACACCAGTAATCCACTCTGGAGCCATGGTGACTTTGGGACTTGGGGTACTGCTGTCGGACATGGATCAGGGTATATTTGGTGACTACAATGGTTTGATTTAGTTGACAGCCAGAGGGAGAGTTTCTCAAGGGGTGTGCAGACTGACAGTTATATTTTAGTAACAATAACAGGCTCTTTATTAAAAAATGCCCTGAGACTGAGAAAGGTCAATCTCATTTCACTACACCTTTAATGCAGACAACAGTATGGGAGGAATTAATACACTTGCAGTGCAGCCTTGTAGATTAGTGGACAAAATAATAACCAGAATAGCCTTTCCTTTATATAGCACTTGGCAAAACAAAGTGCCCCACACGTAAAGTGAAAATGTGCTCAATAAATAAAACCCTTAACGATAAAGAAAGAAGAAAAAACAAAGAGTAAATGCATAGAATAATTAAAACAAGAATAAGAACAAAATATATTTGATTAAACAAACTTATTTACTTGTTCAAGTAAAAGAAAGCCAAAGAAGAGTGTTTTGAAAAGTCTTTTAATGGAAGACATTGAGTTGGCAGCCCGTCCAGAGCCCAGGAAGCTCCATCAGCTTCAGTTCCCAGTCTGGACTGTGAACTTTCAGCCTGCTCTGAGATTCTCTGCAGTGCTCCTTTGGCCGCTCCTGACGTATAGGTGGGTAGCTGTCCAAAACATCCCTTAAAAGTAATCTGCAAAAAAGCATAGGCTGTGAATTTGGTGATGTAGGTTGGCAGTTGATATTTTCTCCCATCTTTCTCTTCACGCTCCACTGCATATAAAGTCATATCTTGAAAGTAAAAATAAAAGCAAAAATACATGGACATTGTGTAGTGTGCAGGGATATGCTGAGATGGTAAGTGAAGCTGCCACAGAGATGATGATAATGGCAATACAATAGTTATATATCGTGTTTCCAGTGCGTCAACAGTACGTTAACACAACACGTTAAAAACACACAGCAGCACCATTTGAGTCAATAAACATGCAGACAGAACATCGAAGGTTGCATACAGGAGACGATGACGTCAGGCATCAGAAGCACACAAACAAGTTAACGAAGAAAGCCAATGAAGGGTGTTGTGAGTGACTGCAAAAATGTTACAAAAAGAGGTACAAACAGCAACAACGCAGCAAGCTTGTGCACTATGATGACAAGCCAATAAAACAATAAGACATACAAATAAGAGTAAAACTTTTGATGTAAGACAATTTAAAATAGGACAACTGCCAATGTCCTTTACTGTTGGTTTTGAAAAAAGCGTAGGCATAAAGGACAAAAGTTTCAGAAATGGCCAACAGCAAAGACCTTTATAACTTGTTTAGAGAGGTTTCTTAAAACTGTCCAGGGCACAGCTATCGCTCTGAGCTCATGGCAGTGTTTCACAGCCAAGGACTGCTGTAATAGAAAGGTCTGTTAGCCATGGACTTGATGCTGCACTGGACCTGCTGGAGGGAAAAGCGTTCTGCCTGACCTTTATCTCAGTTGATGTACCATATTAATGCCAGATTTTGCTCTTCCACATTTCTCCTACAAAGTGGATTACTTGCACAGCCTATGCAGCGACTATTCAGTAGGTCTTTACTGTCTCCAAGGGCAAAAATGGTCTTTTTACAATTGAAAAGCGGACATTATTCTAAATTTCCTTTGAGAGTTTCCTAATGCTGTGTGTTTCTTCCACCCACCAGGGGGCATCATGTCCAGTTTTCTAATGGGATGTTATGACCCTGACTCCAAGAAGTGGTGCACAGTCACCAAGTGTTCTGGAGGCTACGATGACGCCCTCTTGGCCAGGCTCCAGAACGAGCTGGACATGATCAAAATCAGCAAGGTCAGAGACGAACCACTTAGTGCCCCGCATGGAATGTTGAGCTGATGCAATAAAACTGAAAATAAATCTTTGTGTGTGTGTGTGTGTGTGTGTATGTGTCTGTGCCTCCCTGTAGGAGCCGAGCAAAATCCCTAGCTGGTTGAAAATCATCAAGAACTATTATCCAGATTTCATTACCCGCGATCCTGAGGTGAGATTTCACTATTCAGCACTTTTGTGTTTCCCAGTAGGCCTGTTCACGTACATCCCAGTTGTGTATCTGCGCTCTGCACACTTTTTTCAATGAACTGATAAGTTAAAGGCATCACTTGCAGGTATCTTTTGCAAGAACTCTTTTTAAATATGCTACTCTCAAAAGTTTTACAATAATTGACCACCACTGCTGCATTAGAGAGCTGTGAGCTGCTTCCTATCAGCACATTTCAAATTTTGAAGATTACTTTGTTCAAAAATACTTTCACACTTCAAAGATTGAAGAGACTTTTAGACTTCAAAGATTTAAGAGGACTTCATAATGAAATCCACATATCCAAAGAATTTCTTCCCTTAAACCATAGCCGTCATGCATTTCTTCCCTGAAAGCAGTAGTTAGGTCAGTCGTGGATTATTTTTTCCCCCAATATATGGAACAGCGAGGACTATTTACCTTACTCAAAATCCTATCTTGTCTCATCAACTGTTATTTTTTCCCTCTCTGCTGTAGAAAGCGCCAGTCTGGGAGATCACAGGTGCAGAGTTTTCCAAGTCGGAGATGCACACAGCCGACGGCATCTCCATCCGCTTTCCTCGCATGACCCGCATCCGTGATGACAAGGACTGGAAGAGCGCCACCAACCTGCACCAGCTCAGGGTAGGACAAGTCCATTGAGAATACCAGTATTAAAGATCCAGTGAAGTGAACAAGTCCAGGTTCTGTTTATGCGTCGTGATGATGTATAGTGCCTTCTGAATATGAGAAGACGATTGTAGGAGTCGTGTGAAATTTCACAGCTAAGGTGTGAGGATAATAACGGAACTTTGTACTTCCTTTTATGTGATACTGCTCATTCAAGAACAGACATCATTTTTAGAATACTCAAATGTGGCAAATGATGTGAAGTTTGACAGTATGCAGTCATAGAGGAGCAAAGCGTCTCAGTCTTGACTAACCTGAATGGAGCGCTTGATGCCCAGGTGCTGTGGGGGAAAAAAAAATCTGATTCAAGTAGTGTCACCTAACCATGAATTTTTTTTAGGAGATGATAAGCTGAAAAATCACAAAAAATATTGGGCCACAAAACAGACAAATGACATTTTTCTGTATTGGTCTTTCCCACAGATCAATAAGCTATTGAATTTAAAAACAAAGGCACAGTGATCCTTGGCAGTACCTTGTTTTTTATTACCCCTTCCTGAAATAGTGTGTAATCAGTTCCTCCTCCTGCAGATTTCCTGTGCATAAACCAAAGTGATGTATCCTTCCACTGTTTAATGATTCCAAACCATATTCGCCCCCTTTTTTTTTTTATCGGAGGAATTTATAAGCTGAGCTCAGATTACTATTTAATTATGTCTTCTGCTACCCTGCTCTTGGGTATCTCAACACTTAATGTATTGATCTTCAACTGGATTTCCACATGGCAGTTAGAAAAGTTTCCACAAATATGTTTGCCCTAGGATTGTTTGAGACTATTATCTGCCACCTCCCAGGTAGTATGGGAAATGACAAAGAATACAGGAGCGAGGCAGAATTCTTTAGCCCATTGCTGAACAGAGCACCCTCAGATTGCCCAAGTTAAGCATGATTGAGACGCCACTGACAAGAACCACATTTGCAGTCAGAGTGTAGCACATCAGTGATCCTGCAAACATAGACAAATGACTTAAAATATTGGCTGAGGCTATAAAAAATGCCCGTTTTAAATTATTTGAGTCAAACATAGGTATTAAATCTTTTGTGATGGCAACTTTACATCTCTTGGCCATGGCCCATATTTTCATTTGATCTTTCTGCTCAGGAGCTGTACCGCATATCAAAGGAGAACAGTGACTTTCAAGTGACAGCAGGACCGTCCAAATCGAATGATGACAGGGGCTCATCAGAAGGGGACAGCGGAGGAAACTCCCCGTCCTCCTCCTCCCATGGAAGTGCCACACCCAAGAAGACCAGTGAGTACACACACTCTCGACAACCAAGGCAGAAATGAGGATTGTGAGGCAGCTCTGTACATTTTATTGTTTACACCTAAGACAGGTATTTCAATGCAACAAAGTTATAATCGTCATAAAATTGATTCATAGAGCACCTTTTAAAACCACAACTACAAAGTGCTTCATGGCAAGGTACAAGAACAGAGTGAAACCTTAAAAAATATGCATGAAAGTTGTGGAAAGCTGGTCAAGTTCCCACCCCCAATACCTGTCAATCATCTTGAGTGTCAGTTGTTGGACTAGCCTGAGGCTGAGGTAACCAGTATCCATAAAGCGTCCACAGGCACTGAAGAAACAGATGGTGAACACAACCAATCTGCTACTAAAATGCAACACTGATTTTCAGTGCGTTTGGACATTCAGCTTTGCTGTTGTTGTTTTTCTTACTGGTTTAACACAGTATTATTGTTGCTGACGTCCTGATCTCTAGCTGCTAGTACTGCCACAAAAAAATCTGATTCCTTTGGATTAAAAACAGCTAATTGATTGAAGCAGCACTCCGGCAAGAATCGTGCAGACAATAGTTGGGCCACAGATTGTAAAATCCATGTCTTTAAGAATTCAGGTGTTGGTTTGTCCAAATGATGGATCAAAAGAAATAGAAATGATAATGCTTATCTGTTGGTTTTTAATTTAAATGTAATCTTAAAATGTATTCACATCACAGGCAATAACAGTGCGCCCAAAGCAAAGGCGGTGAAATCTGAACCTCGTTCTCCCGTCCCAGGAGGACCCAGTGCAAAGAAGGTATTCTATTTACAGAAATGTTCACATTAGAAATAGAGTAATCCTGTCAGGCAATTGTTGAAGCATGAACTTGAGCTGTGCAGGCTAACCTCTGAGCAGTACCAGTGAATGAATATACTCTTGTGAAATTAAAAACCTCCACTGCCTCATATTGTAAGCGACCTCTGCCTCCCACCAGGTGAAGAAATGTGAAAGTGTTCACAGCAATGGACAAACCAAACCGAAGGCAAGCTCTCGTGTGTTGGAGCCAAGCAATGACAAGGTTAGTAAATCATTACAACCACCTATTATACTGTGAGTTTACAACACACATACCCCTCTCATTTCAAACAAATTCTCAATTATGCTATAAAAATGCACTGATAGCACCTGTAATATCAGGATCAGCTGCTCCGGCTGACATGTACCTGTAGTCAGATCAGTAAATGAAGAATCCCCAGTAGAGATACTGTGATGATGTGCACTTTGGTGGGATATTAAAAAAAATCCAGTGAGAGGAAAAATGTCTCTTGGCATGAAGCTGCTGTTAAGTAATATTCTGGGTTTTTTGGGGGGCCAACCTACTGCACTTTTCTTTATCTGTTCACCTATTCTGAATAAGCTGTTGTGAGCCCATCAAGCTGTTTGACCAATGCTAAAAAAAAAAGAAGCTATATCCTCTAGCCTATTATGGAGCATATTTTTCAATACTATTTATTTTTTTATCCAAGGATTGTCTTACAGCAGCATTTGATTAGATGAATAAATGCAACAGCTACCTTTGTTCCTGTAACTGTTTTACAACAGGCAGCATGAATGTTAACTAATAGTACTTGAAATGATACTTGTGATCTGTTCTGCTTATTCAGATATTCTGTTACTCATTATCTGCTGTGAAAAATTGGTGCTAAAAGCAAAATTGAACTTTGGAGAGCAGTGTTGGATTGTACAGTTACCTGGATGTGATACAAGTCCACAAGAAATATCTTTAGTTGCTCCATGCTTCTCTGGGTGGCTAATCTTGAATACTGCATTTGTATCTCTCCATTCACTTCCATAGTGCAGCAAAACCAGTCCTAAAATTAACACTTTAAGCAGTTTTTTACCAGTATGGAAAAAAAGTCATGTTACCCTTTTTTTTAGCACATTAAATGGCTCTTTCTATTTCCTGTTTGAGTTGGAATGTAGATCCGACGGGTAGCATCTGCAGGTAACGTCTATAGTAATACTGCGCCAGGAAGAAATGACCTGATAATAATTAAACAAATAATTGTAATTGCATGAAAAAAGTGGGTACCGGGACCCGTTTTTTTTAAAATTGACAATCAGTTTGTTTGCGTTTGTTTATAGCATGCTTTACAAGGTTGCTTGTGCTGTCCTCCCATTTATTTTCTCCTCTAGACGCTGCTGGACATCTTCAGCGGGGTGAAGCTCTTCCTGCCCAGCTCGGCTGAGGACTTCAACAA